>JAQFXW010002197.1:0-13450 GCA_034693945.1 Dendrobaena attemsi
ACAGGGTGACCTCGTGAAGGTGGCGTGGTGGGCATTTGAGTAGCAGAGGCATTTAGAGGCGCATGCTACCCCATTCTATACCCCATTTCTACAGATGGAAAATCAAACAGGAAATCAAAACTAAGTGTTCCCTTAAATTGAAGATGCATTGTGTTTGCTTACTGTATCTCATCGTATCTAAACATTTATACAGCACCTCTTGTAAAAAAAAGAAGCGAGGGGATGAGGATAGGCTACTAGAAAGAGTTGCAGTGTGACAAGAGGGAGAAAATACATCCCGGCGAGAGGGACCAATAGAATCAAAAGAGCTTATGACCCTGTCGCATGGAAAGACACTTCGAAGAATTTATGTCTCTTCCGGGAGACCTTGTTTATCGGATCTGACCTGGAAGATTGGAAGAGGAATCGGATAAGTTTATCATCTGCGCTGCTTCTGGAGAAAGAATCTTATTCGTCATGCTGCCAAGTCGTCTGAAGGAGAACGCCGAGTCGGCGCTTTTCTTGCTCGACACCGGAGGATGTCGAAGCTGAACGGGAGTGTTTTCCGAAGTCACGACCGTCTCACACTTCACTGATGGTTCAATGACCTGTTGAACAATGAAACATGAGACAATGACAATCAAAGTAGTGACTGTTCTGAATCTCTCAAACAGTGATTGCTGATACCAGAAAAATCATCTCATCGCAAACTCACAGAACTAATTGGTTTTCTATAGCGGCCGCATATGGCCTCGATCCTCTTCGTTTTCAATTAAATGATTGGGTAATAATATCCTTCATAACCGCTCGTTCATTTGAATGGACGCCATACCGTCTAGGTCCCGTGCACGAACCCTGCTATCCCAAGATTTAAATCTCTGTGTGTCCGACTGTCCGCCAGCATTGGGAATTGAGCCTAGTGCACAAGTGCGTGACATTGCATGTATATAGCTCACACCACTTAATCAGAGTCCAATGAGTCCAGTATTTTTTATCTATTTATTCATTTATTCACACATTTCTATACCGCCCCTTCAAGTCTCCTACTACTCAGAGGCGATGTATATATATATATATATATATATATACATATATGTATATACCTGAATGCAAGTATGTAATGCATGTATGCCCACCTTATATATGTGAAATTTGTGAATGCATGTACATATTACACAGCGTTACACAGTACACACCTGAACCGGGACTTTCTGATCTACCGTTGTAAACGTTGTCAATCGTATTTGGGTTCAAAGAGTTGAGGTTGATGAGTAGATGACAATAAATCTGATGAAGAAGCAGATGTTTACATATGGTGACAATGAAGATTGAGATGGAGGTGCTTTACGGCGGTGAAGACGATGATGACACTTTAAGATGCGCTGAGGACAACACGTCACAGTCTGTTCTGCAGTCTGATTTTGTCCTGTTAAGAAACTGAACATCCACTGACCTCGTTACCTTCAAAATCTTCTTCCAGAATGGCCAGCTGCTGCGAATGCTTGTCCAAGGAAGACTGGTAAGCTATCGGATTGACCAGCGCTGCAGCAAAGTCTAATGGACCAAAACATCCAAGGGCATCTTATTAGCATTTGTAACTCTTTCAGACTCAAAATACCATCGGACTACAGTACAGCTCAAATTGACAAGGTAAAGATCAGATAAAACCTTAGAGAATATGAATTGTTACACAAGATTGAAATATTGTCAAGAAAAATCAAGAAATAGACAATCTACCTCGGCATTTATTTGAAAATGAATAATGCACCATTTCCATTCTATCAGAACACTCACATTATACCCTATCATATTAAACATTTATAGTTTTTTTGCATCCCTGCACCACATGTATAACAAATTTGCTGCTAGATGCAATACAGTTAAGTAAAATACTTCACAGTAAAACAGGCAACAGTTAAACACAACAAATTTAAAATACTGTACAGTATAAGTAGAAAGGGTCGTAAGTGTAAATGTTGATGGGAAATGCAAAAGGCGGCAGAACTCGATTGGGGCGGCAAAGAAGGTCGTCAGCAAATTATTTGGTCGGGTAGTTGGAAAAATTTCGGAAGAATGACTTTTAAAAAGGTCATCAGAAATATTTTGGCGCAGAAGGCGTAATTTTCTGTCGGCGCCCGGGGTAGCATTTCGGCTCGCTACGCCACTGTGTTAAACCATATAAGCTATAACTATTTACTTACCCAAAAGCCTAGAGCACATGAACATTTCTTTCTATGAAGGTTAACTTTGATTTCAAAGCTTCACACAGTTTCCGATATGTAGATTAAAGTACTAAAAATTATGAATAATAATTATAAATTCCAGCCATTGATCAAAATAGTAAAAGATACCTGCAAATGCATCGGGGATGTAATCTTTGACGCTTATATGTACAAACAGCGTGGCAGCTCCTTGAGGTTGATTGCATTCATTTCGTAGACCAATATGTCGGTAACCTATGGCATTTGTAACGTAACATTAGTGAATCCAGAATGGCTCAAGAAAAGTGGAAGACCAACCGTCAGTTTACATCGTACAAGTATTTACATAGCACAAATTCAACTTTGACAATCACAGAAGAATAGGTCTCACAATTTGATGAATGAAGGGTAAGTAACTCTCTTCGAACCTATGCCCAGCCATCAACAGCTATGGAATGAGTCCATTCTAAAGTGCTGCTTTATCCCCAGTACATAACCAGTCATGTGTTACTAAGGGTTCAGCTACAGGCCGTGTGCAGACAAAATTTTATTGCTCAGGTCGCATGACCAAAACGGCTCCTTCGACCTTCGTGTGTCTAGAACTTTCAATTTGATTCCGACAAAGCTCTGGGGGGGCCAAGATATTCCTGGTTCTAGATCCCTGGCACGGTTTTCTTTGCTATTACAAAGCTTGCTGCTTCTAAAGAAAGACAAAATTAAGAGATTTATCATCAACTTATATAATTGATTCATCATAAAATTTATACAGCATTATTGTTTTTCTAAACACACATTAAATAAGTGCAGTCGTAAATAACACGCCTGGAAATTTTTGTTTGCTGCGAAAGTTCAGCGCAATGGCAAAGACAAGTTAGTCCAGGTCATATGTCTTTTGAGATGATCCTCCGATGATTGTAAGGAAGTTGACCATACCTGGCCGCAGCCCTTCGACAGGTAGCACACGATGACCAATCATGGTTGTACCGTTCTCGTGATAAACCGCCAGTCTCAGAGTGGCAAGGTTTGGTAAAACAACCTATAAAAAATAAAGTACAGACTATCTAAATACAGGGCAAAGTCCAGTAAACAACTTGTTTTAGAGACACCCATGTCGATCGAGGCATATTGGGTGCACAATGCACTTGGCGCTGTGGACAGCACTTTGTGGTCATATGTCACCCAAACAATCATGGACTCATCAAATTCTAAATGCACAGTAATTACAGAGTCCTGATTTAACATCAACCTTTGTTCACACTGTAGCAAAAAAGTAAATAAAACAGAGTCAACTAAAAAATACAGATATATCTTCAGCACCAAATATCAAAATGCACATGTAGAAAAAATAGCAGATTTGTCCATCTCCATACTGAGGCTCTCTTCCACACAATTTTGGCAAATTTTACGTCGTGCATCTTAAGATATTGTCTCACATCACTTGTGCTTACCTAACCAGTCTCAATCTAAAGCCTTGCAGCCGAATGACCTTTTGTCTTGTGTACAAAATGACCCACTGACCTTTCTAAAAACAAACGGATCTTCTTCATAGACGGGATTTATTCCATTCGCTGGAATAACCTTCGTTCGGAATTTACGCCTGACCGTATCCGTCGGCAACCCATACATGTCCACCTCAACATACGTTCCAATTTTTCTATCGGTCAGAAACTGCCCTGAGATAATCTAAAAAGCAGGAAACATGATTAACTGTGAGAATGGCTTTCCAATTGGTTTCAGTTGGTCTCGCATAAATTGCAACAGCTTCATCTCGTCGGTTGAAGACTATTGGCCGATTACGACTCTTTTAATAACCTGTGGTTATCTGAACATTGATACTATATTTGCATTGATAATATTCATAATTCAGCTTGTATGTTAATAATTGCTTTTATTCTTTGGATAGCTACAAACAGCTTGAGGGTTCATAGTTATATGCCTCATGGCCCGGCGAAAGAAAAAATCATGACAACAAAGACAATTAAATATGTCACGATGACACAGTCGTTACAAGGGTGCCTAACAGATTGTGCAGCCTAGCAGCTGAGTAATTCACCTAAGCAGGGAATGCCAGGGCAGGCCTTAGAGAACATAATATATGTTTGAGCGTGGATTTGAAGGAATCCACAGAGTCGGCAGATCAAATAGCTGATGTGAAACGTGAATTATACGATTTTACAATCGTACCCTAACTTCCACGGTTCCGGCTACAATTCCATCGACCGTAGACTCCGCAAATGGATCGAACTGTCGATCCTTTCGTCTCATGAAATCCGGTTTCAGAATGTAACCTGTTCTACCGTTGTACTCAAATGTTCCGAGGTTCAGCTGCATCGAGAGATCTGGCAAACAATAAAAATAACTAATATTCATTTATTACATTCATATTGACAAGAACGCAGTATGATTGTACAAAATACCGCCACTTTAGCACGAAACACAGGTCGGCTTCACAGCAGGTTCGCCTTACACTAATGGTCTAAGTGCTGGAATGCTCCTGGTACGTTCAAAACCAAGAGTGGGGGTGGGAAATCGTATTTTCTTCCAACTGACACGAGACAAACAACACGACAGAAAAGCGTCATTTGCAGCTAACAGAAACTTAAAATAAATTACTGCCCTGAGCTGGGTTTGAACCTGTGTGGCGACAATGACTACTCGGCTTATCGACCAGCGCTCTCTCAACTAAGCTATGGACCTAAGCTATGGATTAATAGCCCAACAGACAATTGATTAATTTACTAATTACTAGTGATAAGAAAAATTTCCTCAACGCTTTGCTTAATAAATCAAACGTTTTAATACTATTATAAGTAAAACAGTTGACAGTGGATGGTTGGAATACGTCACAAAGCGCTACCACAGCAGGTAGATAATTTATCCAGCAAGTGTAAAACTAAATTAAATAAAAAGTAAACGATGTACCCATGCTTCATCAATCGATGATACCCACAGGTATTGCTAGAAACTGCCCCAAGACCAATTAGCCACTGAATTCTTTTGTTAATTGAGTTATTAATGGAAAGCCTCTCTGTACCACGCATACCAAATACTCAAGTTGAAATAAAATGACAGACCATGTACTTTAATGCTCTTGACGACAGTCACGACACCCATAATTATTACTGTTATGATATAAAGATATAAGAACACAAGTTGCCACAACCAACTACACCACAACTGTGTGCCAGTAGTAGGCCGAGCTCATCTGAGTTAGACGATATAAACAGGTCGTCGTAAAGACTAGAAGAAAAGACATAGGCCTACTCAAGTACAAGTTTTGCCTTCAGGCACGAGTGATGGCAAACCGAAGCAGAAACATAAGAAGTATGTGGGGCGTGGTAGTGTGGAGTTGAAGGTCGCTGCCTTGCAACCGAAGGGTTGCAGGTTCGAATCCTACCCTCCGCATAAAGACCTTTAGCAAGTCCTTCACTCACAATTGCTCAAGCGCTTCGGCGTGTAAAACTCCAACACACCTACGGGCTGTAGTTTGGACCGCCTCTGAGTAGTAGTGGTCTGCGAGAGGCGGTATAGAAATACAAAAATACAACACAATACAATACGAATCTGTGTTCGTACCAAGTGTTTGAAAGTTGAGTGCAACCAGATGACAGCCGGCATTCCAGAAAATCTACAACAAAACAACTTTAGTTAAAAAGCGTTGCTATCACAATATGTGTATACATGTATGCAATAATAAATAAGTGAATCTATGTAGGTATGTATGATTGTATGTATGTAAGTTACTATTATTAAGTATGCATACATGCATGATATTGCATGCAAGCATTCATGGATAATATGCATTGATGTATATATGCATACTTGACAATGTATGTAATTATGTACATATTTAAGCAATCGTGCATGCGTTGTGTAGTATCCGAATGAATGTATGTATACAAATTCTTAAACATACGCATCTATGTATTCATAATATGTGCATTGTATCTATGTAAATAACTATACATATCAACTAGATAACTGTAATTGTCAACTCATTGCCATCCCCTTCTCTTTCTATAAATGTAAACTGATTAACTTCACCAGAAATCAATTGTTAATCGTCATCATTGTTATCAAAGTTCTTCATTATCTTCATTATGTCAACGCCTCATTGTTGTCATCATCCAATCAACCACATCATCATCCACCTCATCATCATCAACCTCATCATCCACCTCACTGTCACCAATGCTTCCCTCATCATCTTCTCAAATTTCCAATCATCAAAACAATGTTTAACCAATCACCATCAGTGACCATCACTTTCATCAACAACGCCACAATGAGCGATTCCCTTGCGAGCAATCAACGCTATATTGCCGCACAAAAATCCCGACTTCATAAGGAGCCACAATTTGCAATAAATTAGAGATGCCATAAAGCAGAATATTAATTACACGCCCGACCGAATCAAAGGCAATGCAGTTCAACAACACACGTACCTCGAGAAATCAAGACTTACTGCACCTGAGGCATGTAGTTGCTCGAGTCTACTCTCGTTCCCTTTGGATATATTCGACTCAGCTGTCGTTTGTTAAAGCTTGTTGTTAATGTCAGGGAAAATCAACAACAACAACACAGACAAATAAACATACAAGTAAAGAGATAAATAAACAGACAAGTAAAGAGATAAATAAACAGACAAGTAAAGAGATAAATAAACAGACAAGTAAAGAGATAAATAAACAGATAAGTAAAGAGATAAATAAACAGACAAGTAAAGAGATAAATAAAGAGATAAATAAACAGACAAGTAAAGAGATAAATAAACAGACAAGTAAAGAGATAAATAAACAGAGAAATAAACAGACAAGTAAAGAGATAAATAAACAGAGAAATAAACAGAGAAATAAACAGATAAATAATGAGACAAATAAATAAATAAATAAAAAGACAAATAAACAAACATAGACAGAGATAAATAAACAGACAACATAGAGATACATAAGCAGGCAAATAAACAGACAAGACAACCGTAAATTGATATAGTTTCTGACAGTTGGTTTGTGCTTGATCAACGTCTCATTTTATTTGCGCCACTTAATGTCGAGCAATGCAGATGACAACAAATAAAGTTCTATCTACTCACATTATAGGTTGGTCCTATAGATTGATAAGAAATGTTGCAATTATACATTTATCCACATGTACATATTATATAAATCACTCAATTGAAGCAGAGATTATGGTACGTGTCTGCCTACATGCTTGACATCCATCACTGGCTTCCATTCCTGGCCTAGTAGTCCATCCGAGACTTTGTTCATTAGCTGGTCTTTGACTCCATAAGCTGCAAATCTTCTAGGCAGAAGAAGTTATTTTCCATCGTGGTACTTTTACCCGGGATGGGCTCCTACTTGAATAGCAACAATTACCTCCGAATGAAGTACCTGTACATTTTATGAGTTGCTTAAATTCATATAATTTACCCATATCTGGGCAGGGAGCACCTCTAAGTAAGTTTTTTGAATTTTCAGAATGAACAAAGGATACTTAACAAACTCGATGGGAAAAGCCTTGAGGAAAGCAGTCGCATGAGTTTCCACGAATGACGTACATTCATAACTTCGATTTCTTTCTGAAAATCAGTCAAATCAAAAAACGGCTGGAACTACAAAAGAAAGTCTATTCTCTACCCATCTGAACAGAAATATCAAATTATTTTAGGAACAACCTCTAACCTGCTTGTTGTTCATGGATTATATTTATGCCCCTGCAAACAGGCCTATAATTCTCATCTATATTGTCAGCATCATCAGCATTAGGACTACTATTATAGAGGCATAGTTAGTAAGGGCAGTGGCGGCAACAGCAATACAGTTTCAGCAGGTCGCGTCAGGGTCGTGAGCATAATTTGGCATGTTTGGGAATACCTAAGTACTTAAATTTTAGAGTATACAACATAGACTTCTGGCCTGATGACAAAGCTGGCCTATGCTAAACAGAGTGTTAAAAATGTCATTTAGATACAGCCCATTTGTGCAGGTACGTCTTTAAAAGTTAGGTTTATCTTAAACTCTAAGGTAATAAAATTTCCCAACAGTTTAGACAGGTCATAAGGCAAGTCAAGAGTAGAACAGGCAGGTCAAATGACCTGATGTGACCTATGGTGGCACCGTCACTGAGTAAGGAAAACAACAATAGAAAACTGCCTTGTTTGTACCAAGTTCTACTTAAGGTTTTCCATTTTTTTAAAATTTACTTCCTTATTCACACATTTTATACCGCCCCTTCAAGTCCACGACTACTCAGAAGTGGTACTGAAACAGCAAGAAGGTGTGTCGGAGTTAACACGCCAAAGCACCATGAGCAATTGTGAGTGAAGAACTTGTTCAAGGTCCCTACGTGTGAGCTTGGTTTTGAATCGAACCGCCGACCCTTAGGACGCAAAGTCCCCGACTATCAAATTGCACAACCATGCCTCACAAGTTCAGCCATGACTAGTCTGGAGTGCCCCAGAAAATGCTGCACAAAGGGATATTACATAGATATTCTGAATGACTGAACGAATGAGTGGCATTAGGTCACAACTTACTTTCTGCATAGTCAAAGGTATGAAAACGTGCTGGCTGTATGTAGTTTACAAGCGCCGACATCTCCATTCCGGCTTCGGCCTCCTGTCCCTCGGTTCCCTGGAAAGGGAACGAAAGAAATATGCTCTCAATGAACAGGGTGAGTGATGCCATTTATTAGAAATTCACAACAGCATTGTTATATAAATATGTGTCTCCTATTGTCATCAATATATACAATATCTACACTGCGAACGAAAAAAAACCTCTACATAACCTCTACATAACATTGTTTTGCACATGTTGACTTCCAAATAGCAAAAACGTTAGTTCCTTGGACTACAAAAGTTGTGGTGTGATTCTAGAAAAGCCTACAAGACTAATGGTGTGTTGTCTAGGAGAACTGCATTAGCGTATAGGCCTAACAGGTCTACAGACATAGGACGAATTCCATCAAGCTGTTATCGATTCCGCAATTGGTCTGTGGCGAGCGCGTCTTTGTGCTTGTGCTGAGGTCTAAGGAGGACATTTAAAACATACATTATAACCAAAAGAATTACAATTATCTGATTCATACTCTTTAAACTGAAGTTTCTCCAAGTTTCATTAAAATATACAAATTACTATGTAACTTATCGTTGTAATTAAAGAGGTTTGGTTTCTTTCCGTTCACCGTGTATATACATCACTCTATGTATAAATTAAATGTGGAATAGATACATATGTATATTTTATGTACACTTATCTAAGTTATCTTATATCATTCATTACTCGATATTAACTTAATTTTGATCATCTGATATAAATTTGATTTTTCATGTTTATGTAGTCTCTTGGCGTGCGTATCATCGTCGGCTTGCAAACAGCAATTAAAGAATACATTTTACTTACTTTCATATAAATATTATGTGTATATATATTTCTACATAAAGTGCATGTATTTAATAATATTCT
Organism: Dendrobaena attemsi; assembly: GCA_034693945.1. Lineage (NCBI taxonomy): Eukaryota > Metazoa > Annelida > Clitellata > Crassiclitellata > Lumbricidae > Dendrobaena > Dendrobaena attemsi. The sequence continues at coordinate 9,650 of JAQFXW010002197.1, forward strand.
CATCAGGAAACAGTTTCCGACTAGAAATGGTGACTGTGAACTTCTATAGTGCCGATATCCGATGCACACGGTAACAACCGACTTCACACACCAACCCAAGCGGTTGTCAGGTCCCCATCAGTTTGTTACACAGGTAGTGATCCGAACCCTAAATCAAGATAGGAGTAGAAACCTTTCATGCAGTTTGAATACAACAATTCTTCCCACCTTATATTCTGGGATTTCTGGAATCTTGCTCGCCTCATCATCCATCATCTCATTCTCGTCACGTTCGCTTCCAGGCTCCGAATCCGAGTCCGTGTCATCGGCAACATCCGCTCCATCAGCAGTCCATCCTATGTCTATCTCCTCGGAGGCCTTGGGAGTGGCACTGCTCGCCTCTCCCTCACAGCCCCCAGTACTGGAATTAGATGGAACAGCTCGGATGACGGGATGGGTGACCTCTTCCACTTTTCCATCTCCACCGGACTTGGCTGCAGTGACAAAAACCGAGAAATCTCTTGAAACAGCATTGGAATAGTTTTAACTTTATTCAATCGAATTGTTTTATAGACAGAATGGAGTTTATATCAAGTACAGACAATAGAAGTCGATAACCGTCGTACGAGGGGACATGATGTCAGAGGGAATTAATTAGAACGTTGAATCTCTAGAACTGAATCGATGAATCGCAAGACTAACACTTGTGTAGATGTCTCTTCTTGTTCTTTATCAGAATTTTCCGCTTCAGCGAATCCGGACTTGGCAACGGAAGGCCTGCTTCCAGCTGAAAATGTAACACCATACTCGGTTCAATGAACGCTACTGAAATCGACTAAACTTTCAGGACAACAACAAAACGACTCCACTTAAAAATCCACATAGAAAAAAAACCCGACCAATCCAGTGGCTGGAAACATGAAAGGACAGAAACTTAAAGGGATTGCCTTTCTAAAAGTTCTGACTGGAGCAATAGTGTCGACAGATCCCCAAAAATAAAGATTTTCATCTTCGGACAATAAAAGTATAATATATTATATATGTTACGGAGGATGTGTATAATCAGGGAATGTGTATTGTATATTTCTTAAATTTCAGAAAATGTGCATTACACAAAATCTGAAGGAAACGGTATATTGAAGTAAAACTGTAACTGGCTAAATTAGGTATGAATTTTGTGACTTGTCAATTAAAGTACATATTTAATCCAACTCAGGTCCAGCAATATAAGCATTAAGGATATCTTAAATAAAAAGCTTCAATATTACATATTCCCTGAAATTTAAGGGAATATACAATTACATAATCAAGCTTTCTTGCATTGAGCATTATGTCAACTTGGTTCTTACCGGAGAACTTTCCAAGGGATCTGTTAGAAGGGCATCGCCAAGTATATTTCGACAGTGAAAGGCTATTTTAGCCTGCTGTTTAGGCCTACAAGAAAACACAGCACACATCTACACCAGATTAATCATTGATACTTAATAAAATCGGGTACAGAGTTAAAGATTTATAGCTTCTTTTTGGTTATAGTTGCAATAAACAAAACTCAAGTAGTGGTGAATAAATTTGTGGAAATTCGACTCAGATAAATTAGCAGGAATTGGAGATTTGGCAAGTTGATAGGCCTACTTAGGCCTAACTGACCAAATATGAATTTTCAGTAATAGCCTCAGAGCATCAAAGTTACTAAAACAAGCAAGAAACAATAATTATCTCTCGAGTAAGTTTTGTATTTAACTGCTCTCAAAATATTCCTCAGCAAAGTTTCTGAAGTTCAGAACAGATAATATTCAAAGCACTGAAAATCAGGGCATACGTGAATTAGTAGGCCCTACTGTCCGAATATATCTGACTAATTATTTGCTCTTGAATGCTTGAAAGTTCACTACATAATTTTCCGATTAATAATCCGACTATGAATCCAAAGATGTGTTCACGCTGGGCTGCAGCTGAGAAGATGGAGTACTTACGAGCAGTGGTTCTCAAAGGAGAGGATGACTGGATAGTCGGACACCTTAAAAGCCGTCTCCGCGATGGCTTCGATCACTTCCTACAGAAAACAGAAATAATAAATGACCGGAGAGAGACCGAGACAGATGATCGGTCATCTCTGTCTCGTTAATTATTCACCGTGACCTTCTTCTTTTATCCACACAAGTCCCGATCAGTCGGCCGACTTCCGCCCGACTGTTATCGCATTTGGAGTAATGACTTTCCATCCCAAAATAACTCTTCACAAACAATTATTATTATATTATATAGCTCTCTCTCTATGTCTTTGCTCTGCCTCTGGCTGTGTGTGTGCGTGTCTCTCTCTCTCACTTGCTCTCTCCTAAAACAAGGAGCCTTTAACAAAGTTTGGGAAAAATGAGCATGACGAACATAAATGCATGTAGACATGTAGGCCCACACACCGCATAGGCCTAAATAACTTAGTTACTTATGCTATACCTAGTGGCTTACACTCAAATTATACATGCCATATAATGTGTGTGGGTACTTATAAGGCCTACATAGAGATGCATGTATGATGTATGTTTATATAGAAGGCATTATAGGCAATATTATTTTATATAATTTTTCTTCTCGGGTCTTAGCACTGGGAGCCCATCTGAGCGGAGTATATGATATATACATTGTTTGTATGCATGTATACTATACATGTATCGATATATTTATTATTAATTTTCTAAATTTGGATCACATGTGAGGTCACATCTAAATGTGAATCTGAGGCGCATTTGTATGTATGCATATATGAATCAATAAATAAATAAATAAAATATGTATGTACCATATGTATTGTAAATTATATTATGCGTCTGGCTATTTCTATTGTGCCTTATAATTAAGAACTTCACAAGGAATCTCAACATAGCCATCAAATGGATCGGTTTAAAGGTGATTCATAACTCCTTATTCAAAAAGACTTCGATCTGCAATACATAGCAATTATCTAAATATGACAGACTGTAATTAAAAGGATTATAGTCTAATTCCTTCCTAAATTCTTACTAATTTTGCTACTGTCAGCAAGATCTCACTAAATTCTTCAGGCCAGAGAATTGAACTTGCCAGCACTTCATGAATACATCTGAGACTCTGACTACCTTTCTGGGGCAGACTTCAGGAATTGCCTTAATTGGTCATACATCAAATCATACATAATATTTCTTATTAAATATGCTTTTATGTGGAGAAAGCAATAATGCTTGAACTGAAGTGAATGAGTTCAGGTTCATTACTGCTTCACAGTCGCAGGTGTATTTGGAAAGTACCTGTAAAGATGGTCTAATAAGAACTTATAATTTTAAAATTATCTTATACTGATGCGATTAGAGGTGCAGAGATAATAATATAACGGCTGGAATAGCAAACAGAATCTCAAGGAGATCAATGACTCGAAGGAGACGTGAGTTACCTTGAGGGGTATTTCCGTGCACATCGTAAAACCGTGAGTGATTATGGGCTCCTCATCGATTCCTTTACCATCCCAGCAGTCCAGCTCGACACATCGGCAACCGGTCAGAAGTGTCTGGCGGTAGATCTCAACGGAAGACTTGCCCGTCAACTGGTGACCTTCACAAAACAAGACCATCATATTTCTTAACATAACATCTGTGTGTGTGAGTGTGGTGTGTGTGTATGTGTATGTCTATGTGCATCTTGCATGTATATAAATGTATGTCTGTACATATGTGTGTACTAGATATCTCCCGTCAAAAATGACGGTAAAAGCTGATTTTTAACCCGTAAATAATCACGGGCAAATACTTACTTACTTACTTACTGAAAATGCGATCTATATCTAAATATAAA
>JAQFXW010002198.1:0-13450 GCA_034693945.1 Dendrobaena attemsi
TGTATTGATAGGCTTAAAAAGGCAAACAATGCTACAATGGATCTTGCCGTCTCAATGGTCTTTGACAGCAGTGATGCATATCTGATTAGCATTTGAGTAGATTCAGCACAAGCTGTGATCCATTAGACCAGCGGCGAACGCCGCGAAGCGAATACAGAGTTTAAATTACGACACGGCCTCTGTGCTTAATAGAACAATAGACCCGTCGGTGTCACCGACCGTAACCCCATCGAATGGTCAGTTAGATTCTCTCGCTGTTGAAAGAAATTTCCTTTCGCGGGAATGTGTTAATCCGTCATACAGCCTAGATTGAAAATTAACTGAGCACCTAATATTTTGTTTCTATGCATTCAAACAATTCCAGTATTAAGGCAGTAGTTGCATTTTACATAAACGAAAGCTGATTGATGTATTGCTTTTTGTGCATAGTGGGTTTCTTGTCTAAATTGAATTCAATCAAATTTATGACTATGGTAGAGCTTAAAAGCTTATGTACAATTTCATATTACACTTTACTGTAATATGAAATTGTACATAAGTTGGACATTCTGAATTGGGCTATAATTTATTCGCATAATTCAGGCGTGACCTTGAGCGCGTTACAAATTTAGAAAATCGATAAACACATAATTGTTTACATGAGAGTAGGACTCATTGGCGGATGTAAGTATTCATCTATGCATCTTTATACGGCTGCATCTTGTTATTTGTATAGCGTCTTTTCAGAACCTCACGGAGACGTGCCTGATATCTAGGTCTATACAGACCGGTTAGAAGGAGGCATTAAATCTTCGGTTGGTCACGGCACTTGGCGGCTGTTCTGAATGCACGGGGGACGGGGTCCTTGTCAGCAAATTAAACGCTGCCAAATTGAATTGGCTATCAAGATGAATCGACCATCGCAAATTCGCTGATGCATTATTTACGTCTATCGGCGAGAGCTGCTGTGAGTGCCCTGTCTGACCCCCATGCGGACGGTAGGAGGGCGTACAGCCGTACATCTCGTGTACCATTCGAAGTCCCCCCCCCCAGTAGAGCCACGTGATCGACGTTCTTGTCCTTTCTCCAGGATCGGTGCCAACTCGAATCGACACAGCCATGACATTATAACGCTTGCGATGCATCACAGGCTCAGTAGAAGCGTAATTATCCTCCTCCTCGTCCTCCTATTCGTCCTCCTCTTCGTCCTCCTCTTCGTCCTCCTCTTCGTCTTCCTCTTTGTCCTCCTATTCGTCCTCCTCTTCGTCATCCTCCTCGTCCTCCTCTTCGTCCTCCTCTTCGTCTTCCTCTTCGTCCTCCTCTTTGTCCTCCTCTTCGTCTTCCTCTTCGTCCTCCTCTTCATCCTCCTCTTCGTCCTCCTCTTCGTCCTCCTCTTCGTCCTCCTCTTCGTCCTCCTATTCGTCTTCCTCTTTGTCCTCCTCTTTGTCCTCCCCTTCGTCCTCCTCTTCGTCCTCCTCTTCGTCCTCTCTTAGTCCTCTTCGTCCTCATCGTCCTCCTCTTCCTTGTACTCGCCCTCCTCTTTCTCGTCCTCCTCTTCTTTCGTTGTCGTCTTCCTCGTTAACATCGCTATAACATTACGTAATTTACTAAACATTTCCTTCTTTGAATGCAAATTAAATGCTTATTTAACTATACTCTACCTAATTAGTGTTCATACATTTTTTGGAACTAGTTAAGGACCACAATGCTACTGTATGTCTTAATAATTGTTTTGTTACTGCTTTCGCCATATAGATATATAGACCTATGTATTTTGTTGCAGGTGACCCATTAGCGGGACCTTGGTCGCTTAGGGTCTGAAACCTTTTGTTCCCATTAATTGGTTTTTATTTTCTATGTCTGTACGATTTGTACGTTTTTGGGTTCAATAAAAACAAGCTTATGGTTATTAATGTGATGCTTTATTTTACTTAATGACACTTAACATCGTAGTACGACAGCACAGAGATGGCCTCTAAGTAAATATCTTGTAGAGGCGCCATATAAGTTTTTGTAAATAACGAATAATAATTTTCATCAGCGTCAAATGATGCAAAGTTTTTAAAGATCTTAGTGGAGGCTATGCGTGTGCAATGTGCAGTGTGCATCAGGGGCTTCTATCCCCCCAAGCAGCCCCACAAGCTGCCGGGCTCAAAAACTCATGGCTTTCCATTTTCCCTCCTCAAAAATATTCTTCCATCCCATATGACCAGTCTTCACCCCCTATTTCTGAAAATTTTACATTATCAAATGTTCCCCCCTGTTTTCCACTGGGCGCACCTGCGCCCGCTTGGTAAAGGGATAGAAGCCCCTGGCCTGAGGTCGGCAACCTCGCGGGCGCTGGCCTACTTTCCTTAAGTGGTCCTCATAAAACTTTGAAGCTTTGGTTTGGAAAATCAAAACAAAGACTTTTGGTCTCATGACCAAGACTTTTTGACTCAAAATCAAGACTTTTAAAACAAACTTGAGTGCACTTGACACCAAGACTTCGAGACCGAGGACAAGAGGCGTCGTGGCGCAAGTCTTAGAGTCTGCGCCTCTCGTCCGAAAGGTCGCAGGTTCGATTCCCACCCAAGCCGCTGCGTAGGGACCGTGGAAAATACACACATACACAAGACTGTTATGTGTATAACTATGAAGCCTTGCTTGATGGTATTAAAGGGCAGAGGCAAAAGCCCAGAGGTCTGGACAATTTTCTTAGTGACCCGGACAATTTTATGGAGGGGGCCAAGACGGCAGCTGAGCGGAATTCGCAATAAACGATTTATCCAGAAATGTTGCTTCATGTACTACATTGTAGAATAATTGAATTGCATTGTAGGCTTTTTCACTGCATTGTAGTGTTGTATTGTTCATTCATTCATTCTGGACATTTATATAGCGCCATTCTATTGTCTTCTGCTCAGACTCCGCTCTGTTTGGCCGTCATCTGCAACAAGCCGCAGATCGTCGAGACGTTGATCGAACACGGCGCAGACGTCAACGTTCACATCAAGGCATCGGACGACTATCTCGGGACCAAGTTCTGCCAGGCCCTGCACTTCGCTTCCGGTAGAGGTCACCTCTGGAAGCACACGCTCAAGAAGCTGCTCAGGGCCAGAGATCTCGACCTTGACGCATTCAACTCGGATGGTCAGTCATGCCAGTCGGCTTTTCGGTGACGGTACACGCCAGTAGCACGGCGTACCGGCATAATTTGTGGGTGGGTACATGAACCCCCCACTTTTTGAAGTGGGGGAGGGTACCGTACCCCTCACTTTTACAAACAAAAGATAACAAAACGTCATGCCATATTTGTTATTTGTATCTTTTGGAGCTTTCTGATGTAGAAACTGCCAGGAAAGAAGCATTTTTATTATACCCCAACTTTTTTTATATGAAAGTAAACTTGGAGAATATATTGTGCCCCCCACTTTTTATATCAAAAGTAATCTCGGAGAATAAATTTGTACCACCCACTTTCTAGACCAAAGTTATGCCCCTGAAGCTATTAAAAGTAAACTTATTTATATTTAGTGCTTTTAACAATGACTGTAAAATTAAAAGTTCTGTGTGTCATTCGTTAAAACTCGTATGTTAGGTTTGCAAAAATGTGAGTAATGACTAAAAGGTCATGTATTTTTAGGATGTGGAACACCCCCACACAAAATCCTGGCTACGACCTTGCTAATAATTATTTAAAAGTTTCATATAGAAAAAACTGAGGATTTTAGGGTCACCAGATCTTTTCGTGTTACGTAGGATTGTAAAATGTGATTGTAAATCATAAGTTGTTATTAACAAAATTCTAAATTGTTATTACAGGCAAGTCTGCTCTTCACTGCGCTATCGAAGGTCACGGCAAGGAGTTCAAGGACGTAAAAATAGACTGCAAGGACACGATGCGAATGCTCGCTGAGCGAGGAGCAAATCTTAACCAACCGGTTAGTTGATATAGAACGTGTATCTCAAATTCTCAAGAAATCAGTCTGTCAGTCCATTAATGAATCAATGTATTATTGCACTTTAGAAAATCATATTGGCACACTGACACAATGTTGTCCATTGCAGATTCATTAAACTCAAATCATAGTTTCTGTGTATATTTATTTATTTTTATTTATTTATTCACACATTTCTATACCGCCCCTTCAAGTCTCCTACTACTCAGAGGCAGTCCCGACTACGGCCCGGAGGTGTGTCGGAGTTTGCATGCCGAAGAGCAATGAGCAACTGTGAGTGAGGAACTTGCTCAAGGTCCTTACTTGGCGAGTGGGATTCGAACCTGCTACCCTTCGGTTGCAAGGCGGCGACCTTCATCACTACACTACCACTGTAAATACTGTTGTATTCAAATGTTGAATTCAGGCACTTCAGTTCGTGAATCCATCACAAGTGCCTTTCAGCATTACTTGATGTCGACTGAACTTGTGTCTTGCTTTATTTACAGACAAACACACTATTATTCTTGGTTAACTTAAAAGTCACTTAGACTATATCTAGCACAGCATATTTTAGAGGTACTAAAAAGGTACTATGAGTGTCAAGGTTGTATAAATCTAGAAATCATGTTGCCAATTTTTCACCTGACCTTTGACACCTAGCCATTTGGTACCCATACATTTATATAAAATGGTATTCCATTTTCAGCATTCTTTAGAAACAAATATAGAGACCAGCATATCTAGATGCAACTGGCAAGGAATCTATACAACACAATGCGGTTTATCTAATACATCAAACATTACCTAACCCGATAATCGACTGTCGAAAATTTCTATTTACATTCTTCATGACAGCAGCCCTTATAGTAGCTCAGAATTGACGTCAACTGCTGCCTCAGTCTAGCCACTTCATTTTGCAACAGCTCCAAACCGGGTCTTGAAAGAAGCAAAGACGTATACCGGTACAACTCCGTGCAAAGTCTTTCGCCACCACAATGGTGATATGGCCATGCAAGGATTAACATTGTTAGAAAATGCACTGCAGTGACAGACTCCACAACATTTGCATTGAGCCGTAAGCAAGGCAGGTTCATTGAAGAAACAGAATACGAAAGGTCAGTGTGCTCAAAGCCAGCAAGTGACGAGGCTCTCTGTCCAGGAACTCCAGCCTTTTCCAGCGAAGCCTGCAAAAATTTTCCGGATACCACACCTTCCTGAATGGTATGGAAAATAGGAAGCTTTTCCAAAGAGGACAACATTTTTCGAACGTCCCGTCCATACAGGGGCAAGTACTCATTAGAGAACGTAGGATCCGCCTGGGCAGTGAGCAGAAATGTGTTGCTGTCTAATTTGCTTAATAGCGACAGGAGATGTGACAAGGCCAGCCTCACAATGACTCCCGAGCGGTCGCTGGTGGAGCAGACAACCTCGAATCTGGCCATCAGTTGCTTTTCCCAGGACTGAATGAATGCGCTGATCTTGGAGCCGTTGTTCTGCAGATACATTGGACTGAGGTTCAGTGACAGGCGAAAGATGAGACCGGGGCGAATATCGCTCTTTGATAACAGAAAATATCCTCTAGGAAGACCTGAAATATCAAGAGCAAATATTCATTCGCATAATAAACATTTTTAGAATAACTAACCATTTAACATCTATTATTCTATTATGCCAAAAATATTAAAATCGTTTTATTAGACGCACAAGTTTTAGAATAATCAACGATGACTAGTTGATTACACAAATTTAAAATAATATCTCATCAATTGACAAGTTTGACATGATATAATAAACCATGCAATTTCTATGATGATGAACTTTAGTACAAAGTTAAAATTAAGATTCATATAATATTAATACAGACTTTTAAATATTGAATTAGTAAGAATACATGTACACACATTTTAGAATAACACACAATCATGGGAGTCAATTTGAAAAGACCAGAATTTGAAATGGAAGATCAATTACATTAGAACATCCTCTGAATACTATCATCAGGAAGACCAGCAACAACCAAGCTAACGAAACTGCACAGTTATATGGACGAAGATCTTAATATAGTTCTCGAAGCTGATTTCACGTTAGGATATATAACTGAAAAATCTGGCACTATATAGAAATTCACATTGAACTAATTCAAATTTTATTTATTTATTTACACATTTCTATTCTGCCCCCTTCAAGTCAACTACTACTCAGAAGCGGTCCCGACAACAGCCCGAAGGAGTGTCGGAGTTTTCACGTCAAAGCGCCACGAGCAACTGTAGGTGAAGGACTTGCTCAAGGTCCCTTGGGTCTGACTCGAACTTGACTATCCCATGGCTCCACACACGCCATTTGTGCTAGCCCAAGATGTTAAATCTCTGAGTGTCGACATGCATCGGGCTCGTACTCGGTACCATGAAACCCACGGCCGGCGCACTTCCAATGTAGCTAACTGGGCTAATTTTTAATAAATGAACATCACGTATAAAACTACAATAAAGTTTATGCCAACAAGAAACAAATTATTATCCAGGTAAACTCAAACAAAGGGAAAGGCTTGTTTTTCCAAATCCAGTTCCCTACATACAAATTATTACTCTCTTAGCAATGGTGCCATAAAATACGCATGGAAAACTAATCTCTCTTGTCCATGGCAACCTCCTTGTTCCTTTTGCTCGCACGGCAACCATGCAACGATGCGCTTTCTCTGTTGTTCATCCCGTGACCTGGAACGGACTCCCTCTGGAGGTGCGCCGCCTCCCTCAGGTTTTTCCTTAGGTCAGGGTTGGAAGCGCCTCTGAGTAGAAACTTTGAAGGGGCACTATATAAATTCTGACTGATTTTCATTAACCCCTTTACCGTGGATTCCGTGGAATACAATTTTTAAAATCTTTCCAAATCTGTGAATTCATTTTTAGGCATTACGCAAGGTAATAAATACGACTTACAAGAAGACTGATAACAGAACTAATCCTTAAGTCCCCCTCTTCTTTGAGAAACATAAGTCAGCACATTGCAGTTAGTAAAAAGCATAGGTACCATAATGTTTCCTTCGTGTTTCTATAAAATACCACGACCATGCAAACTGCCATCGTTCTGTGTGATTTTCTGGATATTATAACTTCATAATTTTATTAGACAGCAATTACTAGAACTAGAACTTAGTTTGTTATCATTATTATTGTCTATAATGGAGAAACTATCGTCGGTCTCAAACAATAAACGCCAGTCTCGCTGTTATACGAATCACGCTTGCGACAATGCACCATGCAGTTATGTTTACTACAAACTTAATATTAATCATTTATTGGTCCACTTATCAGTAAAGAAAGACATTATTATAATCATAAAACATAAGCTTATTTTGGTATAGCCGTTAGGAAGATTTTATTCGGAATACAGGATCAGTCTGCTTGGACTTGCTCCTACCTACCTTTCAGAGTTACATAGCCCTATCCTTAGTACTAGATGCTCTCTCTGCTTTTTGTTCCCTTTGCGCACACATCTACTAGGCAGAATTGTGCTTTCTCTGTGGTTGGCCCCTTGACCTGGAACGTCTTCCCTTCCCTGGCTTCCTAGAACTCCCTCTCAAACTTTCCTTTCTTACCTTAAGACCGTTTTATTTATCCGCGCTGGGGTTGGGAGCACCTCTGAGTAGCACTCTTGAAGAGGTGCTATATGAAATGCTCTTACTGAATGAATGAATGATTGAATGAGTAAATAGATTCATATCGTGTGGATAAATGAACTTGGAGATCACAGTAAAGTCGTTGAAGGATTAAACCAACACGTCCATTAACAGTACTATATATAACGAAAAGCCGCATTGGTCCCAGGCACTATTATTGTACACTTGTCACTAAATATGAAATCAAAACCATTACCTGATGCCTTGTCAATATGCTGCATCGCTTTGAAAAGTGCAGACAGTGACACCCAATGTGGTGGATACTTGAACCTTGCTGTATCCATGATCAACACCATGTCCCTCTTAGTGCTGTACCCACCAATTGGGGAGAAATGTCCGTCTCCTGTTTGTTCGAGGCAGGCCCGGGAATATGTAACAACAAGCACCCGATCTGTTGACTGCACTATCGCTCTGATGAGTGCTCGAAAGTCATCCTCGGATGCTACCTCGTCTGTCCTCACCATCTTGACGTTGAGCATGTTGCAGGCTGCCAGACAAGCAAACTGGTCCATCGTTATTCCAGTTTCTTCAACAACTGAGAGTGGAATGCAACAGTCTAGCATGTTCTCATGGTACCAGCGCCACGGACCCTTCCACACCTTCTTTGGATCGACCTCAAGCGTGTTCAGTACCATCACAAGCGTTGAAAGGCCGCAGAATGCTGGTTCATCCTGCGTCCGGTACTGCGATGCCAGCTGAAAGTAGCAGTTCATGTCACCTACGAGCAATGAGTCACGAAAGATTTCCTTTCCTTCATCGGACGTGAATGACACACACGAACCCGGCAATGTGCGACGATAGAATTGTATCTCCGGAGGAAGGTCTGGTGTCATGGGTTTGGCCAACAATTTCTTGTTATTTGCAATTTCCTTCACAACATTTGAAGACTGTAGTAACTTGGCTGGCTCAGAAATTGTTTGGTCAATTTCTGTTGATGAACGTACTGTGTCTGGTGACGGCGACCCTGATGCCAATCGAGAACTTGATGACCAGGTTGCAGTCACAACTTGTGGAACCTGACACCAAGGATGGCAATCTTTGGCTGCTGGCAACCGACGAGCAACACTGAGTAAAGTTTGAAGAGTAACTTTCGACATCTGCTCACATGAAAGTATTATAGCCTTAATGACTCCATTAGCAAACGCACAAACTGTATATAATAAGGACATAAAGATAAAGGGTAAAAGTGTTTCTTAGCATGTCTTCTAATGACGACACTAAGACTCAAATGTATGGGTAATATTTGATAAATAGCTTCAAGTCTTAAATCAATAAGAGCTAGATTATAATTTTCGCATTTACTGGTGCTTTATATTTTTTCGTCCCTTATAATTTGCTCGTTATAACATAACATTCTAACAGCCCAGATTAAAAATACTCGGGTGAAGCGTCGTGCGAGTCGGTTAGGGTCAGACTAGACGTCGTGAGGGTCGGTTAAGTCAGGTTAGACATCACGAGGACCGGTCAGGGTCAGGTTAAACTCGCGGGCATAGTTGTTATATTGGGTGAAAATACATATAAACCCCGCTATCCTATAATTCTGTCGCACGGACTATAATCAGGTAGAGGTGACCGAGTGAAAAGATGTCACGACATAATAATAATACGAGTGCAAAGTCAGGACATTTATGCTGGACCACCCTGTAATAATAATAAAAGATTTGAGTGCCATAGGAGTGCTATAGTTCGTGTGCATTCTCGGTTCCTTGCCACTGTGAGGCTTGATCAGAGTTTGTATCGTCTATAGTAAGTTCTGTGTGTCAATTCCATGATAATTCGCAAGGGTACTCTGAGAGACTCCCATGTGTACTCTAATCGACCACCATCCGCCAGCCATACCCGAATACGTTTCCCCCGATATAACAACTATGTCGACTCGTGAGGGTCGGTTAGGGTAAGGTTGGAGCTGCATGTGTTGAAATTACAGCAAAAAATAATAGTGATTGCTTATTGCCACCACATAACAATTAATTTAACCTTCTAACGATGTTCTGACTATCTTGTTCATATTCGTAGATTAGAATAGCTAAAACCAATCCAAATCGTAAGAGGTTCAGAAAACAGGTTAATGTTTATGTCACGTGCATCAATTTCCGAATATCATAATGAAGTAAAATAATAATAACAGATAATACTTGAGCCAGCTCACTTGAATTGTTTGTAAAACAGAGTATGGTATTTAATAAATACACCTGGTCCTGGATACACCTGAATATAAACAGGATTTTTGCAAATAAAAAATATTTAAAAAATTTAATTGCATGTGTATTTCAATACCACTTCCGGAATAAAAGAGATTTTGTCGCTCCTACAGTCAATTTACGAAGGGTTACAACGCAGTCTAGATGTCTTGCAACGCTATACTAGCCTACACGTGATATTTTCATAATGTCTCGGAATAATTGTGTGCCTAACCGCAAAGTGCAACGTGATTGAAGTCATTAAGAACATTAAAGTAAAGAGATGTACTGAAGCAGTTACGGCAGGTTGGGTAGGACCTAGCCTATAATATATACCAGGTCCTAATAGTAGGCATATCCGTCCTACCGGCTTTGAGTCCATACGTTCAGATCATCTCTGAGCCTGAGGCCTAACGTGTGGACTCAATAACAGTATATCACTGTGACTCAATGCAGATTCTTCTTGTCATCTTGCGTTGTGATTTTACAGGCTGCCACAGCCTCTCCTGGGTCCCCAGCTTCCGTCTGTAAAGATGTAGGCCTAAACATGACGACCATCTCACAGCTGGAATAGCTATACTCTTTGTCGTTGGACAGCTTCGATTAGGGCTGATAGTTTTGATCAAAACCCATTTTCAGTTAGGCCTATTGCTACTGTTGAGTCTCAGTATTAGGCCTATATGCGAGAGGTGCTGCACATTAGCTCCCATTTTCACAGCGCGTCTCCTAGGCCTATAGTGTAGCAAAATTGAGCAATGAGGCGCTTAGGAATTCTGAGTTATAGTACTAAGGGAGCGCTATGGAAGTGACCTGCTTGAAATTGCAATGCATTAGATTATATTGCATTGAGGCAATGCATAGCTGTAGGAACTTCGCGGCGAACACAGGTCAAAGCACAACGCCGCTTGTTCCAAAATAAACGCTCGGATTATCTTCGTCACAGCATTGAAGATGCTCAAGGAAATGGCCGAACACTATGGAAATCCCTTAACACACTTCTCACCCCGCCTTCAAACACCTCCGTTCTCATCTCCCCAGATCTACTCCTGGAGTTTTTTTGGAAACAAAACAGATGAGATACGTGAATCATCAAAAGGCGCGCCAACACCAGATTTTTCAGCTCTACCAACTCATGCCCATTCACTGTGCAAGTTTGACGAAGTCACAACCATCGAAGTTGAACACCTACTCAGTCATTCTACGACAAAGCAGTGTGAACTGGATTCTGCTCCTGTCTGGTTGCTTAAATCTCTCCACACCGTCTTTACACCAATACTCACTCTCCTCATCAATCTCTCCATTACCCAGGCAACACTACCAAAGAAACACAAACACACCATCATTCGGCCTCGTGTCAAGAAGCAAGGACTTGATCCTACAGATCCAGCCAGCTATCGACCCATTTCAAACTTGTCTTTCATCTCAAAACTAGTCGAATGTGTTGTCCACAAACAACTGTCGGACTATGTGGAATCTCATAACTTACTTCCACCAACACAATATGGTTTCCGTTGGCACCACTCAACGGAATCTGCAGTCATAAAAGTTTACAATGACATTGTATTGGCCCTTGACTCTGTCATATTTAAATAAATATATCGCGAACTACTAAAATATGCTAACTTTATTTTTTACAAATAGCTTTAACTTGATTAGACCGGAAACCATGATTTTGTGAGTGATGAAACATTATAATGTAGTAACTGTATGTAACATGTGTAACTGTATGGTGCACCATTTGTTCAATGATGCCATCAGGTCAACAATAGGTAATTTTAAATTGCAGATTAAACTTGCAAGTTACTTAGACCAAAGTATATATTCACTATTCACTCAGGTCCACCTGTTCACATAATGATGGCAATGTTTATAATAAAAGTATTTATGGCAAGCAGTCATTCTATAGTGAAGCACCAGAATAGGTATATGTTTACTTTAAAGTTGGTTTTATTTAAAAAAGTCTTCATATTTTGAAATTTATGTTGGGTTTCGTGTAGGCCTAATGACTAAATCGCTCATAGATAATCTGTTTACAGATTAAATTGTCGCACCGCCTCTATTGAAGACGTCTGGATCTGTCTCTGAGTTTAGTTCTTTAAAAGTTATCATTTTCTATTATTTTTTATTCAATTGTATTTATTTTTAAAAATTATTATTTAAATATTTCAATTTAAATTATCTTGTAGGTTGCCTACAACATTGTCCTGGAATTGGAGAAAATAATTAGGAACTAGAAACTTTGAGCTTTCAATTTTTAAGACTTTATGACTTGAGTCAGTATTTGTCTGTGTTGCAGATTTTCTATCGACAAATTAAAGGTCCAAATGAGGTAACCCTTCATTTCTCACAAACGAAACTAAAAAGGGTTGGGGAATAATTGGATATTTAAGGGGATGCACACAGATGAATTGGAAGTGCAATATTCAGGCAGGCGTATAGAAAACATATAACAGGGTGACATCTCTCTCTCTCTCTCTCTTTAGTTCTCTGCCCTCTTAAGCAGGTTCAAACTGCCAATGATGCCATGCTTCTCGATGCCAAGCCATCTCCTTCATCTGCTGTAGCAGTCTTTCATCATTCACCTAGGACAAAAATTCCCGCAATACAGTCATAATAATGAGACACTTTAGCATGGTAACATTGACCTGTGACTGTTTAAATGTAAACTTTACTATTCAAATTAGTTCTTTCATCACCCTTGTTGCTGGAAGAATTGACCTTGAGCACTGAAATTGCCTTGTTTTGTTTTTGATGTAGATGTGCTCAGTGTGTCTAGATGATTTTATTGTTGGAGAAAGGATTGCTGTTGTTCACTGTAAACACAGTTTTCATTTGAAGTAAGTTACTGATTTCAGAAACAATATGAACATTGAATTCTTCAGGTGTATATTGCTAGCTTTGAAAATTAATTACAATGTATGCAAATCCAATTGAGGTGATACTGAGATTTGAACAACTATTATTGATATTACCTGCATAATTATATTTATGTTATTGTGACATCATTTTTGATTATCTTTGATAGATGCCTGGAGCACTGGATATCACAGAACAATTCGTGTCCGCTGTGCAAAGCAGCCGTGCATCCCAGAGAGAACACTCCACTGGTTCATGGAGCTGGGCACAATCAAATACTTAATTCCAGAGTTTGACAGACAGTCCTGACATTTTATGATGAGCTGTGATGATTGTACAATGATAGAACTGTTGCATCAATGAGAGAAATCGCTCAGAATAGCATTGCTTTGACCTAGCACAGAACAGCATCGGGCATCAGAGGCTTCTATCCATATTCAGGACAGATGAAACTTGCGCCCACTGGAAAACGGGGAACGATTTCCATTTTTGTCACAGTTTCTACAAGTTTCAGAGTCTACATTCGCAGTCCAGTCACAAATACACTCTTCTTGAACAAATTAGTGCACTTATCTACGTAGAAATGAACTTAACCTCACTTGTGGCAATCTGGGTCCAGAAATAGGGGGACGACCGGCCGCAAAGACGCGGGAAGGAGAGGGATTGAACCAGTGAACCCAGCTGTTTAACACATTCCCGCGAAAGGAAATTTCTTTCAACAGTGACAGAATCTAACTGACCATTCGATGGGGTTACAGTGACACCGACGGGTCTATTGTTCTCCGAAGCGCAGAAGCCGTGTCATAATTTAAACTCTGTATATGCTTCGCGGCGCT
>JAQFXW010002199.1:0-13448 GCA_034693945.1 Dendrobaena attemsi
TCTGAAAAGTGGGGGGGGGTACAAATTTATTCTCCGAAATTACATTGGTCTAAAAAGGGGGGTACAATATATTCTCCAAATTTACTTTTGCATAAAAAGTTGGGTGTAATAAAATTGCTTCTTTTGTGTCATTTTATACATCAGAAAGCTCCAAAAAATACAATTAAACAATATTAAATGACGTTTTGTTATCTTTTGTTGAAAAAGTGGAGGGTACAGTACCACCACTTCAAAAAGTGAGGGGGGGTTCACGTACCCCTCGTACCCCCCACAAATTATGCCTATGAATCTATCCAACTATGTGTCCTGTTTAAACTTCTGTAGGTCTGCTCCACGTCATAACATCTTCGGGCATTGCTGATTCATTGCTGGTGGCTCTTTGCGGAATGCATTCGTCTTGGCCTTTTACTGCCAGAGGATCGACGCGCATCTGGCAAACCTTCCTCCTTTATCCGGGCTTAGGACCGGCGCAGTGGAGTTGATGGTTCCCTGTGGCGGAGGATGGATGCAGTTACTGTAGCCTACACATGTCTAGCTGTAGCATCATCCAATCTGGCATCATCTTTCTCTGTCGTATAAAATGAATTACAATTAGTTGGTACAGTCGAAAATTACGCATGGAATGAACCGAACACACAATAGCCTCTAGGAATGTGGCGTTAAAGTAAGGAATAATAAATTATTATAATTATAGTGTTGGACTTAATTTTACACATAATTTCTTTATATTGCATAATTACCCTACATGTTTTATTTATTTATTTATTTACGTATTTCTATACCGCCCCTTCAAGTCCACTACTACTCAGAAGCAGTCCCGTCTACAGCCCGAGGAGTGTCGGAGTTTTCACGCTGAAGCACCACGAACAACTGTAGGCGAAGTACTTGCTCAAGGTCCCTACGCGGTAACTCGGGTCTGAATCGAACTCGCGATCCTTCGGACGCAAGGCATCGACTATCCCATTGCTCCACACACGCCCTACGTGCTAGCCCGAGATGTTAGATCTCTGAGTGTCGGCAGGCATCAGGTTCACACTCGGTATGAATGGGATAGTCGATGACGCCAAAACACACGGCCGACGCGCTCCCAATGTAGCTAACTAATATGTGCATGTTGTAGATGTGGGGCCCTTTGTAGGGACCCCTATAATTTTCCATACATGTAGGTGTGCAAAGGAGATTGAGTCTGTATAAATATCCGTTATGAATGCTATCTTAGCGAAAAGCTCGCGTGCATGTGCCAGGATTCCCACGGCTAATTTTGTGCAACTGTAACTGTTTCTTGTCGAGTGTCCTTTATTTCAGTTTTATCGCAGTTAGGCCTGTCCTTCTCAATCGTCCCGAATTTATTGGCCTAAATACCGAAATGCACGTCGCTTATGCCATTCTTTTTACGTGTACTTGGACTATCTAGACCTCCTTTCGTGTTCTCTTTTTGATAGCCACATTATAAGCTGGGTGTCATTATAACTAATTGAGCCAATTCCTAACTTACTTTTTGACGTTTTTGGAGTGGATATTCCAGTAACAGCAGTATAATTTATGGACAATTGGACAAAGTGAATGTTTAAATGAATGTTGGCCTACAGAGCAGTTAAGCAGCATATTTAATTGGTTAGATTTCTTCATGGTTAAGCTTCGTAGCGCCATTGGATTGTGTAGACTAATTGGCAGCACAACTATAGTTGGGTTGGATACATTGCAAGATCTGAACATTTTAAAAATGGCTGCTCAAATCCAAAGTATTTTATCAAGGCCTAATGTGACCAAATTAGAATCTTTGAGGGATATGCTAGCCTATTCGAATTTCGTATCCATAGAAAGTCTAATTAAACTTGTGTAAAAGTTTATTCTTTTCTTAAAATACACGTTTAAGAAGATATTCAGTCTTAAGAATACGAAAATCCCTGCGTCAAAGAAACTACAATAAATTCACTCATGTAGGCCTACGCACGACTTAGGTCTACTAAAATTCGCCTCTGATTTATAGTGATTAGATCTTTCTGAAGGTTGTGCTTTATAAATCTAGGCAATATTGCATATACAATGACATGCATTCCATTTATCTTTGCGTCCTCGCCTGTCCACAATTCCTGACCTTGTCAATAAACTGCGCTGAGGCGGAATGATCTTACAGACAATTCTCAAACTCACGAAATCGTGCGTATGTCCCACACTTGGCATGGACAGATAATTTAACGTGTTGTTTGGCCTTGATTTCGATCGAAAGACAGCTCGTTATTGTGAAGTGGATTTGACTTAAACGAAGTTATCGATAGGGTTGCTAAAGCCTCTGTAGAGGAAAAATGCTGCTGAAACTTGGCCTACATTGGTAGACCTACTGTCATAGTGTATTTTGTTCATAAAGAATGATTTAGGCATGTTATAAAAGACTATACGACTATGGAATGTAATTGTTGTTTTACCAACTTTCACTAAGCTTATTTGAATTGAAATTTGACGAAAACATTTTATTAAAATTACAAATAATGACCTGAAATCATTTATTTTAGTAAGGGCATTGAACCTTTTGTGTGTTCCGCTTCCCTGTTGCCAAAACCTGACTACACCACAGTGTTCAGAGCAGGGCATATTTACCATTGTCAATTCTTGGACAAATGTTCCAGTAGTTGTTGGATTTGTCAAGGTAGTTTGGTTGATTTTGTTCCAGTAGTTGTTGGATTTGTCAAAGTAGTTTGGTTGATTTGTTCCAGTAGTTGTTGGATTTGTCAAAGTAGTTTGGTTGATTTTGTTCCAGTAGTTGTTGGATTTGTCAAAGTAGTTTGGTTGATTTTGTTCCAGTAGCCTAGTTGTTGGATTTTTCAAAGTAGTTTGAGTGATTTTGTTCCAGGTAGGGACCTAACACTTCATTTTATTTCGGAACTTCTTAAAAGTACGCATGCACTAATTAACCTTATAGTTCTAATTATTGAATGAATAAACCATAAAGACAAAAGCATTTTGTTATAACGGAGAGCATTGCTAGGGCCAGGAAAGTCTAAGAAAAACTAATCGAGGCCTACAAGGCTTAGCCTTTATACACTTGAACATGACCTTCATAATACGCTCGTATTTCCTTATTGGTAAATTATTTCTTATTCCTTACGACGCTCCCCCAGAACCCCTCTGGTCGTGACAGGCTTTGTCTTAGTAGTCAAAATCTCTTAAAATATGCACTGGACTTCAAAGTCAATCATCAAAGTTATTATTCTCAATTCATTTTCACACTTCCGCAAGCTTATACGCACCCCCGAAAGGTTCTATGGCCCTAGGCACAGTAGAGACCTAGATGTATCTAGCTATTGTGTCGAATAGGCCTAGATTATACGACGTGTGTGAGGTCTTAGTCTAGATCTAGCGTAAGTCACACGGCTACGATAAGCGGCCATTTAGGATGTGATCTTAGCCGTATACGAGTCGTTTTATCTTTTACAAACTGTATTATCGACGTAACAGATGTTTATACGCAGCAATTAATATTATTTCGAGGCCCGCAGCACAGGCGAACCTGGTCGATGCATAGAAGCCTAGGACCATCAAACTCTTGACATTGATGATCAAAGAGCACTCAGCGCGGAATTCAGGCCTTCAGCAAGTAGGCCGAGGTTTTAGTCAACTGCACGATCTTCTAAGCTCCGAATGTCCTCTCTTCAGCAGCCTTTCAGCCAATTACGAAACTCATAAAAACCACGAGAATCCTGTGGAAATTTTTTAATCGAAAGCAATTAGGCCTGTCGGTCCAACTGTAGGCCTATTCAAAGGTCAAACAGGCCTGTTCCAGGGACGTCACGCGAGGCCTACGCTTGGTTCACTGACATGGTTGTACTTTCGTCAATTATTATGCAAGTATTTGATCTTCAATGGCGAATTCTTCTGCCTAAAGGTTACAGGCCTACTTTCTTCGCCAATATGTTGTGGCGGATGACCTCTGCGCGTGCGCAACTTCGAGGCGGCAGAATTCTATGCTTTATAGGACCCTGTCAATTGGCGTCGCAAGAGTAGTTTAGGTCAGGGTTAGGGTAATAGGGTCGTCTTAGAAATAATTTTATGCGCTGCATGCGTGGCGGAATCTTCCGTCGCAGAAGCGCCAAGCATCACACATGAAGTCTCGAAATAAGTAGAAATTCTGGAGGTTCAATAACCGATAGCTAGAGTAAGTTCTAGGCCTGCATATATATATATATATATAGTCAATGATGCTAGTAAATTCTTCGGAATAGCCTACCAACGACAGAAGGACTAGCCACAATAAAGAAACTCTCAAAATGTATGACCTTGAAGGCCATTGCTCCTATTTTGTTCCTCAATAGAAAAGCCAACGAATTTGTTTTCACCAGTGACGTCGTAGACCATGCATGAATAACAATTATAGCCGTATGCATGTATGTATAACGTTCAGGCCTACTTATGTGCAGAAGACTGCTATCAAAGCGTGGTAACACCACTCGACGTAAGCACTATCTGACGACACTTGACAATAACAATGGCACAAGTTTTTCTTCATCATGGCTGGTAGTTATGATGCGACGCATTAATTAGCTATAGCGATCGGTCGTCTTGTTATCACTTGGTCTTGAGAGGCTATTAACAATATATCTGTTTCGCTTTTTTTCGTCCTCGACTGTCGCTTTTTTCAGGAGGTCATTAGATGTGTCTTGCGTGCCAAGTGAACTGCTATAAGGGCCTACAATGCAATTAACTGCTCGTGATAATAATTCATGATGATCGAACTCCATTCCAAGGGCAGAAGAGGACTCGCGCGACCACCGACCAAAGTACAGAAGATCAATAACACTCAGCAAAATCTATAGAGTTAGCAATTGCGAAGGACTTGCTCGACATCACTTCCCATGCACTCTAGGCCTATACGCCATTCTAAGTGAGGCGTTGTTGCGGGTTCGAGTCAGACCCAAGCCAATGCGTATATAGGGACTTTGAGCAAGTCTATCACTCACAATTGCGCAAGGTGTTTTGGCGTCTTAACTCAGATACACACCTGCGGGCTGTAGTCGGGACCGCCTCTGAGTAGTAATGGTCTTTAAGAAACGGTATAGAAATAACAAATACAATGCAATACATACATAAAAACATGCATATACATACATACATGCATACATACATACGTATATACATACATACATACATACATAAATACATACATACATACACCACTACACTACCACGTGGGGCGTGGTGGTGTAGTGGTGAAGGTCGGCGCCTTGCAATTGAGAGGTTGCAGGTTCAAATCCCACCCGCCGCATAAGGACCTTTAGCAAGTCTTTCTCTCACAATAATTGCTCAAGCGCTTCAGCGTGTAAAACTCTGACACACCTTTGGCTGTAGTCGGGACCGCCTCTGAGTAGTAGCGGTCTGTAAGAGGCGGTATAGAAATCCACAAATACAATACAATACAACACAATACTAGCCCAGTTAGCAACATTGGGAGCGCGCGTCGGCCGTGTGTTTCCATGGTTCCGAGTACGAACCCGATGTCTGCCGACATTCAGAGATTAACATCTCGGGTTAACACATGGGGCGTGTGTGGAACAATTGGATAGTCGATGCCTTGCGTCCGAAGAGTCGCAGGTTCGATACATACCAGAGCCACCGCGTAGGGACCTTGGGCAAGTACTTCACCTACGGTTGCTTGTGGCGCTTCGGCGTGAAAACTCCGACACTCCCTCGAGCTGTAGTCGGGACCGGTTCTGAGTAATAGTGGACTTGAAGGGGCGGTATAGAAATGCGTAAAGAAATAAATAAATACATGCATACATGCGTACATACATGCATAAATACATACAATACAATACATACATACTTACGTCCATACAATACATACATACCTACATACATAGTTGCATATAATAAGCCTACGCCCTGCAAAGTGCCTACGAACAGTCGACGATAGCATTATCTTTGGTACAGCTGTCATGACAGTGGTATTAATTAATGATACAAATCATTAATAAATTATCTTCAGAAGTGAGATGCTCTTGAAGAAGATTCTTCAGATGCGAACCCAGAGAACACACCATGCTACAACATCCGTGTTTAATCTAGACCAGCGTTTTAAACACTGCGCTTAATGCACCTCAGAAGTCGACGTGAATCGAAAAGACTCTGGCGGCGCATTAAATGGCAGCCAACGCATTGCTGCAGCTGCATAATCCACTGAAACAAATAAAAGGAAGATCAGCAGATCAGCCTCTGACGTTCACATCTGGAATCTCTGCTCCTCTGTTCTTGGTGCATCAGACAATAGATAGCAGCACGCACTGCCAGCAGATGCAGCATTTTGGGTATTAATCCAATAACAATTCGAAGAATCTAGCTCTCGACTGGCGTCACCTACGGAATTCATGCATAGATGAATAAAAATCGTCTCAAATCATAACTGTAGTCTATGTCCGGTTGTTTCCCTACCAACCGGTGTCATAGACATCATATACACAGTTTCAAACTTCCACCGGATGTCAGCTGTACGATGCTTCATTAAATACGGGCAATATTTGCTTACGTCATAAACGTTTAACCTTAATTTCGTCGATTTTCTTATTAACGACTATAATAAAACAAAGGGCAAACAAAACGTGAGAATTTCCTGTCAGCCAGAGGACGACACTCAATTGGTTATGTAATATTGAAAGTACTTTCCAATCTCTCAATTACTAGTTCTTAAGTGTAACCTAACTCTGGGGCTTAGAGCCTTGAAGAAGTGCTTGACAGTTATAGCTTTGAAATTCAAAGACCCATCGTAGGCATTGAACGATCGACTTTCTTCTGACTACGTCATGTCTACGGCTGTCTACACTTATTTTCTGGCCCTGACCCACATATCTACTGATGTCATTAGGCCTACTAACAACTGATTACGTTCGCGGCTCAGATAGACATTATAGTGTGACCTTGAGCGCGTTACAAATTTCGTAAATAAATAGATTGCATATAGAATCTGATGCGAAATACGTTTTTGCTGTATCGAGGCCCTTTCCCGCTCGTAAGTTTTCGCCAGAAAGTCACGACGGTTGCCGACGCCCTGAGAAAACCCTCCCCCAACCAATATACCTCTGAGAGTGACGGACGGAAGGACGGACGGACGGACGGGTGACCCGAGACCTGTCGAATGACCTCCAAAAATCGTAAGGTTCGTTTTTGCACGGGCGGTCTAAAACTGGTCGGTGCAGATATCGGACCAAAGTTGTGGATTAATGGTTCTGTGTCGGTCAAATTGGGCGCTGACGGGAGGGGCAGTATGTTCGGATACATGTATAAAGGGGGCTGCGCGGAAGTTCCCGTCTTCTCGTCTGTCTTCCTATTAGTCTGCATGTACGTGTCCCTGTCTGTGTTATTGTCTCGGTCCGTCTCGAAGTCTGGTTCTACTTCAATCTGTTTGCGTCTGTATGTCTGTATGTATGTATGTATGTCTGTCTGTATGTATGTATTTATGTATGTATGTATGTATGACATGTATATATGTATGTATGTATGTAGGCCTATGTATGTGTGGATTCCTGTCCATCGATTCATCTGTCTGTCTGTCCGTCCGTCCGTCCGTCTCTGTCCTTCTCTGTCTCTGTCTGTGTATGTTTGTCTGTCTGAATCTGTTTCTGTTTGTTTGTCTTTTGACTATTCTCTCCGTCTTTCTCTGTCTGTCAGTCTGTCAGTCTGTCTGTCCGTCTGTGTCTGTTTCTGTCTGTCTGTTTGAACGACTTTAAGATCGAGAGTGACCTCGAATGACGCAGACGCGATCTGCCCGCTGGGCGCGCAGTTAGCGTCGCTTATTCGTCTCTGGGTAGGGAGGGAGGGAGGGACGGTGGGTGGGAGAGGGTGAGAGGAGGAGGAGGAGGGAGAGGAGGGAGGGGTGAGATACGGTCGGTTATGGTTTCGTCAGAGTATAAAAGTCGGTGGTTCCGATGGATCGTCGGTGGTTGGTCGACTGCGGCGGACAGAGAACACGAAGAGCGTTGTCTCTGCAGCCATCGACAGAGTGACCACACTCCTCGATCCTCATCCTCCTCTCGACTCACCTGCCGAGAGCAGCAACTCACACTTGCTCAAGATGCTCTCGACTGCTCTACGCATCGACGACTGGGCGCAGGCGATACCCGGTTGGACGGAGGTCGTCCTCATCGCTCGACTCTTCTTCACCGGAACGATCATTCTCGTCGGTCTCCGGATGATGTTGACCAGTCTTCGAGAGGCGCTCTGGAGCAGGACGCGGGTCGACGACGACGACACGCATCGTCTGTCTGGCCCGTGGGGTCTCCCCTTCCTCGGCTACATGCCGTTCCTCGGATCGCAGCCGCACCAGACCCTCGCCCGTCTGGCCGAGCGCTACGGGAACATGTTCCGGCTGACGGCTGGGTGTCGGCGCTTCGTCGTCGTCAGTTCCGTCGAGAAGATCCGCCAGATGGCGCAACGCTTTCCGGAAGAGCTGTACGGAAAGCCGAAGACGTTTACGACGGAGAAGCTGACTGTCGGCGCTCACAACGACATCTTGAAGCGGTGGAAGAAGCGACGGGCCTACACGAACGCCGGTCTGAAGAACCTCGAGCGATACTGCATCAAGGACATCATCGAGGAAGAGGTGAGCAACATGATCGAGTTCCTCGAAACCATTTCCGCTTCCGGTGAGCCGGCTCGTGACGTTCGGCACGACCTGTCCTACTTTGTCTCGCGCGTGCTGTACCGCGTCTCGTACGGGGGTCACCCGGACCAGGCTGCGAGCAACGGGCTGAGGAAGATGGTGCACGCAATGCCAGACTATACGACTACGATCGGGTCGTTCAGTCCGTTCGACCTCATTCCCTGCCTTCGACATATCCTCAAGGACCGTTTCCTGAAGTTCGTCGACTTTAATCGGCTGCTGAGTCAGTTCTGTCGGTCGGAGAAGGTCAAGTGTCTGGAGGAGAAGCGACCGGAAGAGGCGACAACGACGACGACGGATGAACTGGGTCATCAAGTTCCGCCTTCCGATCTCTTCCACTTCTTCCAGCGCAAGTGGGACCAAATGTCCGATACCGATCGGGTGAAGTTCAGCTTGACGGACGACGTCCTCTACGACGGACTGGAGGACATCATCCGAGCTGGAACGGAGTCGTCGTCTCTCCTCGTCCACTGGTTCCTCCTCTACGTCGCCTCCTTTCCTCACGTCCAGGCGAAGATGCAGGCGGAACTCGACGACTACATGTCCTCACGGCGGTCCTCCGTCGACCTCCCGAGGGTCGAAGACCTCGTCAACCTACCCTACTGTCAGGCGGTTCTCATCGAAACCTACCGCTACTGCAGTCTCAACCCGTTCCTGAAGCGCGAACTGACGGCCGACATCGAGGTGGACGGACTGCGGTTGGCGCGGGGAACCGTCATCCTCTTCAACAACTGGGCCATCAACAACGATCCCCAACAGTGGACCAGTCCGGAACTCTTTCTTCCGGAACGCTTCCTCCTTCCGGACGGTTCCGGCGTCGACGCCGTCAAGGCCGAGAACTTCATTCCGTTCGGTTTCGGAAAGCGGAAGTGCATCGGGGTCTTCACCGGAAAGAGTCTCTGCTCCCTGGCCGCCGTCTCGACCGTCTACAAGTACGACGTACGGCTAGAGGAGGGTTCGAAACCCGATCTCGAAGCCGTCTTCGGAATCGGACTTTCGCCGAAGGAATACAAGGTCGCTTTCCGGCGAAGGCTGCGCAACGGCGAATAGAGAAATTTAGACTATAAATAGAAATTAATTATTTATTCATGAGATGACGTAATGATTAATATGCAGATCACCAATGCAATGTCTAAGTTATACACACGAGAGATCTATAGAGCCTAGCAGAGGATTGAGAGCCGATTATCATAGACGAACTGTTGCCAATTAAGCGAACTGATAGAAAATACAGCTGCGCTATAAAAATCTGTGAATAAGAACTGTAGCACTCGCTGTTTGCAAGTAGTCATGCGTTCGTTTCAAAGAGACGACACACTCAGACAAACATACACACATACATACACACATACACACCTAAATAGACACTCAAACACACATACAGAATGACCGGTCTGAACTGTTTCCTGAGCAGTAGTATCAATGCATTTATGTCTTGACTTTATTCAAGTTAATGTATGCATTTAAAGTCTTTAGTTAAATAGGGCTAAATTGTGCGTGTACGCTGAAATGTATTACATTACATGTACATAATATATATAATTATATATCAAATATATATTATATATATTTTTATGTATATATATAACCCGTACACTAACATGAATACATATACAATGATAGGAAAGCTGTTTTGCTATGTATAGGATATATCTAGGCATTTAAAATGCATCAGCAATAAATTATTACAAACAGTCATTATTGTGGTATACTGTAGACTATGTGTTTGATTTTCGTAATTATGTTATGGGACCAGAAGCTATTGCGTGTGAACTATGGCTACCTTAAAGGGCTTTAATTGTTTCGTACAGGGCGAGCTTAAGGGTGTGGTGTCTTATCACGCACTCACATAAACACCTACAAGGCTACACCTACACACACAAACACCCCAACACAAACAATGTAGACATATTACGTTTGTAGGCCAACTACGTGAGAGTTTAGCAAATTTCAAATCTTTTCAAGGAGTTGTCAATATTAGGGCGTAGGCTATATTGAGTTAGCACGTCATGTCCCTGAGATTGTACGGAAATTCACGACGTGGACAAACACGGAACGAAATACGTCTGAATCATTGGTCGTATAGGCGTAGGCTGCGCTGCAATGGATAGATAGAAGAAGACAGCAAGGTCACAGATAAAGAAAAAAACTTGAAAATTTCAATAGATTGGTCTTGACACAAATAGTCCAGACTTCTAACAATATAGAAGTAGGCCCGACGTATTTTAAGCATTACTTGATGTGATGTAGGCCTGTGATCAGTGTCAACACCTCTCGTATAATAAGTTAATAGATTATTATTTACATAGGCCTAGTCTACATAGCAAATCTACATAGGCCTACATGCAGCATAGTCTATCACCAAGCAGCAGGCCTATACTTTACTTTAGTCTACATAGGGCCAACAGATTGGGTTCCATGCAGACCTAGATAAAGTTCTGTTCCTCAAATCCGCGCCTCAGATTCAATCATCTTCCTTATAAAGGCGCTGTAAAGTAACGTAGCCTATAGCAGTCGATCAGCCCCACAAGTTCAAGGTTTGAGTGTCGTGTGACTGGGGCCTGAAATACTGAAATACTGACACTGATATTCATTATAGGCTATTCCTGTTACAGCCCCCCATAGCCCGACCTGCACCTCAACGTGGTGGGTGGGTGAACAGACAAGTAAGGGAATGCCTGGTGGGGCTATGCCGTCAGAGGAGAAGGCTTCGGCCGAAGTAGCCTACCTCCTAGGGCGCTACGCGAGGCGGACAGGCTCACCAAGAACCCAAAAAATGGCTGGCGCAACGCAGGCGGTATCGTGTTGGAAGGACACCTTAAGACGTAGGCTAAGAGGTCAGAAGAGACCCACCGGCTTCCTTGCCCTGCCGTGAGAGAAATCACCACCCGGAAAAGTGACCAAGAAACCCCGACGAAGATCACTTCAGATTAAAAAAAGTAAAGAAAAGATATAAAGGCCAAGGCCCTCCTTCGAAAAGTTTAACGACTTTTGTTGGAGATTAGTTGAAATTTTCCCAGCAATTCTAGTGCAATTCTTTCTTAAAGAAAGTGTCTTGACTTTTATACATTTGGAGGCACCTAGAATTGCGAGGCGCCTGGCGTCTGACCAATTGCCCACGCGTGAAGATGGCCCTGCTGCAACCGACTTCCATTGCTGCATGGTCAAACAGCCTGATATAGATTAGCACTGGTCGTCACAATTTAAAATTACAGTCGCTGCATAATTTCATGTGTTTACATGAGGTTTCGGCTACAGTGGCCTACAATGATTAAGATTGTAGGCCCTGGATGCCCTCGCTTTTCACCTATGTAGTCTATTGATTGCTAGAGATCACTCAGATCTAGGCTTCAAATGTTATGTCTATGCTCTGCCCATGACAATAATCGTTATCAAGTCACTAGGGCCTAAGTCGCGTTTATAGAACAATACTTTGACAATATAAAAAAATATAAACTCTAGGCCTAAATGTAGGTCTACAAGACTTAGTAGGGTACAAGCAATAAGTAGTCCTAGCAATTATACTTCATCGCATTGTCTATGCACAGTCCTGTTTTAAGGGGCTTTAGCTCCGCTTATCAAATTAATGGTCAACTTTGTCAATCAATATCAATGTTACCAAGCCATAGCTTGGTAACATTCATAATAAACTTGTTGTTGAGACAGTTTGATGAAAACAGTTCATCAATGCTCATAATAATAGATGCAGGCCTATACATACTTCACACATTCCAATCCAACAATGCTCCAAGCAGATGCATATTACAGTATGTCTATTTTGTACAGTGTGTCCGGATAAAATGTAACCGATGAAAAATGTGTCACAACCTCAGTCAAAACTTTTAGCATCAATTTTTCCTGAAATGTTTAAACAACAAGAGTATGTATGTGTGTACGTATGTGCGTATTTCTATGCCGCCTCTTAAAGTCCACTACTATTCAGAGGCGGTCCCGATTACAGCCCGCAGGTGTCGAAGTTTTACACGCCGAAGCGCTTGAGCAATTGTGAGTGAAGGTCTTGCTAAAGGTCCTTACGCGGTGGGTGGGATTCGAACCTGAAACCCTTCAATTGTAAGGCGGCGATCTTCACCACTACACTACCACGCCCACACAAGAATAGCCATAGGTCTATTACCACGAAAATACGCAATACGATAGCAATAAAAAAAATATTACACAATCGCTAGCGCTATTTGGATAATGTTTTTGAGTGTCTCAATATTATGGGCATTTGCTATGCAGCAGGCCTACTGAAAATCGAAACTTTCCAATATAGTCCTGCGTCCTTACTTACTGAGACTGGATGGAACTGCGTGTTCAGAGTATTTCGTCAGCAGCTGCATGGCGCGTTCAAGACGTGTCAGTTTGTTTCTTGGCCTTTGATCTTGGGCTCGAATCTTCTTAAAATAAGCATGCAGCTTCAAGTCCTTGACATTGATGTCGTGTACGTATACGCGTAAAGCAGTCGTCCTCTAAATTCCGAGTTACCGCTGCATTTTCTTGGCTAAATAGGCCTACATCAGCTATTCAACCAACTCGACGTTTCGTGTTATGCGTTTTGTTTTTATTTATTTGATTTATTTACGCATTTCTATTCCGCCCCTTCAAGTCCACTACTACTCAGAGGCGGTCCCGACCACAGCCCGAGGGAGTGTCGGAGTTTTCACGCCGAAGCGCCACGAGCAACTATAGGTGAAGGACTGGCTCAAGGTCCTATGTATAGGGGTGGCTCGGGTCTGAATCGAACCTGCGACCCTTCGGACGCAAGGCATCGACTATCCCATTGCTCCACACACGCCCC
>JAQFXW010002200.1:0-13448 GCA_034693945.1 Dendrobaena attemsi
ATATTAATTTTAATAAACATTGATAAAGTTGATTTAGCCTAATCTTTTTTGTGCAAATTCTGGATGCAGGCCTCTAAGACTGATGTGGCCCAGACAATCACTGACTGACAGCCAAGCTTAGTTGACCAAAGTGACGTTTCTTTCCTTCCTGTTACTTCTTTTATGTCTTATTTTGTAGTTTTTCCATTTCTTATTCAAAACTCACTTTTTTCTCATTTTCAACCCCGATTTTGCCGCCCCTGCCAAAGTGCCGCCCGGGGCGTTCCGCCCCTCAGCTCCCCCCCCATCGGTACGCCACTGAGCCCTAGTTGTTTGTTTCGGTTGTGGATAGAGGCTTCCTACATTTATCCATCCGCCCTTGATCAGGTTGAACTTTGACCTCGATGGTTCTGTTAGGAATTAGAATTTAATTGACTGAGATCGTGATTGAGTCCTTGTTGATGCGGGTAGCAGCAGCAGCAGCAGCCTGATATGTCTGCTGCTGTATCATCTCCATCCAGCAGCCACATCTGTCCTGTGGCTATTCTTGGCATCAACCGTGGGCGGTGGTGATGCAATGGCAAACGGTGATGAGATAGATGCTGACTGCGGATGGTGGTGGTGATGTCATGTCCGGCTATTGATACTGCTGCTGCTGAAGCTGCTGCTGCTGTTGATGATGATGATGAACGTGTGTAGATTGATAATGGCCTCCGTGGGACATCAGTGTGGTTTTAATTGTAATGACATTAAACACATACTTAGTTACGTTTGTTGCTTTGCTGAGTAATGTTTCCACAAAGGAACTATTAACTGATTTAATTGCTACTGGTATTGAAGTGGTATTGAAGTATACAGACAGACAGACAGACATACATGCAGGGAGACAGACAGACACACAGACAGATAGACAGACAGATAGATAGAGACAGGTAGAGTAAAGGAGAGGGCAGCAGGCCAGAGTCTGACCTCATTATTATTAATCATGCAATTAGTTGAAATCCTATCAGACAGCAGACTACCATCTTTCTGAGATGCTGCATTACATACTCTTAGGTGGAAATGCAACTTTTCACTTAACCTTAAACTTCTGTTTCATTTAACATGAAAGCCTTCAACTGTGTCTCATGCCATGCATCGGGTCTGGAGCGCCTCTGTTGTGTTCGCTGTGAGGGGAGCTATATAAATTTAGATTTACAATTACAGTAGTAATGAGTGCACTGACTATGCACTCACTCATGGTGGTAAGATGAAACATTGACGAAGAGGACAGGCCACTTGCCTTCATATGCCGAATCCAAGAAAATGATGGTGCTACCTTAACTCTTCATACCCCAGGGCTCAGGGCTAGCTTATGGGTCTGCATTTCTTCTTTATAATGGAGATTTTCACTGACTTGCTACTTAATTAAGAGAAGCCTCCAAATGGTTCTATATATAGAAGGTCTCTGTGGAAGGCTTTCGTCTCTTGATTTGCTTTTTTGATTGATGTTCGTTGGGTGATGGATGTGAACGAGACATCATTCCATTTCTGGTGCAATCAATCAGTTTGTTGAATCTATCACTCGAAAATCCTCGAGAGCCGATTTTCAATTCAATGTTGTGGGTCATAGTCCTGGCAAGACAATCAATTAATTAACTAATATCCGATTTTACCAATTAGCCGGGCTGTACTACATTTGTGGAAGGCCAGACAGGAAAAGATTAATTCAACGTAAATGAATGTTCGGTGAATCCGTGATGAAAAGTGCCCCTCCACCCTGTCCCCTTTTATGCTTGAAACCGGGGTGTGTTGTTTTCTGGCGGTAGGGTGCTGGACAATCAATCCAGAGATCAAAGCAGCAAAGCCAAGGACAGAAAGGGGTTTCATTTATGTAGCTCTAGTGTTGATTCTGAGATGTTGAGAGTGTTGAAGGGTGATTGAAATGCAAGCAGACAGACAGACAGAGACAGACTGATTGATGGACAGACTGACACAAAGACTGACAGACAGAGACAGGCTGATAAATCAGACAGACAGATACTGACAGACAGACTGACAAACAGATTGATAGACAAACAGGAAAACAGATAGACAGACAGATTGAAATAGACAGACACAAATAGAAACTCGAGGGACTGTCAGGTATGAAGCAGGTTCGTGCAAGACAAGAGGGGATGTTCGAAGACCAAGGTCGTTGACATTGGTTAAGCAGACGAGAGCTACTAAACCAAAGGACAGGATGATTGAACTGCGCCTTTCACGACCTCTGACCTTTCAATATCAATTAGGCGGATAGTCAGAAAAAATGACTCAGCGCTTATCTTGCAGTACAGAGATGATTAGAAACAGTTGCATTCCTACTGCTCTTCAGTGTGGCGGGTGGGGGGGGGAAGTGACCTCAATTGGGCTGTTTGGAGGAAGTGAGGGAGTGGTGGAGGTAGGGTAGAGAAACCTTTTTATGGCTCTTGAGATTTGTTTAAGAAGACTAAACACTGCTATCAGGCTCTTAGCCCGAGTTGAGTCATGACTTCTGCTGCATTTTTACTTGAGTAGTAGTGGTGGTAGAGTTGTCTCACCTCCTCTCCCTACAACATTTGTTCTGTGTTGAGGTCTTGTGTGTCAGGTAAATATAAGAGGAGGACAGGTAAATGTAACATAGAGGCAGAACATAATATCCGACTGAATGTTCAGCTGTCAACTGCTTTGCAAAATCACTCTACCGGAAAGTGATTTACACGTTCATGTCATGTCGCTTTTAATATATAGGTAAACCTTGGCCTACCTTTGTGTTAGGTATTGAGATGTATTTAGCAATGAGAAAGAACTCTGGCAAATGAAAGATTATGTTATTGGTTTTAGTAAATGAATTAGGAACATTCTTGCTGTTTGTTACTAATAGCAAGGAAAGACCTGATTGTTTTTGGTTTTGATTCGTTGAAATTTGAGATGAGTTTTTAAGTCATGTATTCTGAAGTTTTGATTCGTTGACTTTGAGATGAGTTTTTTAAGTCTTATTTTCTGAAGTGGCTTGTGATTCATCGGTTTGAAATACAACACATTAAAGCTGTGGTGTGTTACCAGGTGCAGGAAATAGTTTACGCTTGCCCTATTGATCTCCCTGTGCAAACATGACCCTGCAGTTTATCATGGTCATAAAACGTGTAGCTCTTTGCTTACTTTATGAGGGAATACTACCTAGTAGGGAGTGTTAACACCAGGCAGGTTTTTGTGTTAGGGAAACAGTCATGTTTGAGGTGTTGAGTCGACTTCTATGCGGTCTATGGTTGCACACTCTTTTTAACATTGACTAATTTAGCGTTTATGTTTGTTTAGCAATGTCCATAGGTCTCCGGAAGGCATTTGGATTTATAATCAGTACGGCCTACCGTAATTTACGATAATTTGAATCCTGCTTGGTAGGAATTGCTTAAGTTAAAGTTCGCTGACGGAATGAATTAATTATTGGATTGATGTTGAAATCTGTTCAACTGTATGAGTAAAGCTCATGTTATAGCTGCTGTTGATTCAGTGACATAATTAAGAGCCTGTCAGCATCTGCTAGTCCTTTGTTTGGCCTTCTAAGCTTCCCTTTCTTCACTCACACCTGCTTTCTGTCAGCTCTGTGCACGTGCCTAAGATAAATCACAGGTAGGGGTACAGTTGGTGTGGTTCTGATTGCTACGCTGCATGTTAGCTAGTTGTGGTGGGTGTAGTATTGCATTTGCTCTCGTATACTTGTAGTTGGTTTTGTAATTCGTTGCCACATCATCTGCTACATCATCTGCTTGTAGTCTGTTCAGTAATCTCTTGCACATGTGATATGTTTCAGAATTACACAGTTGAGATAGAGAAGGGTCGCTGGTCGAAGACAGCATGACAAAGGATGAACCGATGGCAGGCGTTGCAATGTGTCCAATGATGGAACAGGACGTCGAAATGCTACGGATTAATCTCGACCAACCGCTTACGGACCAGCTAGTCAAACACTCCCGCTTTGCCCAATCCTCCCAGAGCAGCACCTGGAGCAGAGAAACGGGAGATGGGAAGCAAGGCGGTGGATATAGGGACGAGGATAGACAGAAATACCAGAACAGCAATGGGTATACTTCATCATCATTCGAAATCATGGATTTAGCAATGAGAAAGAACTCTGGCGATGGTGGCGGGGGTGGCGGTGGCGCTCGGTTGAACTCGGAAAAACATAAACCCGCTTTCGGTGGTGGGAGCAGCGCAGATAAAGCTGGTTCGTCGGGTGCAACGCTGTATAACAACTATTCATCAATGCAGTCAAGTGACTTTGATAAGTTTTACAAGGGCTCGCCTCCAGCTGACTATATTCAGAACGGTGGCAATGGTGTCAAAGACCAACTCAAATCTGATGCGATTAGGGGCCATAACAACGTCAGCCGGGGCTTGTCGAAATGTAGCCCTGGCATGTCGAAATGCAGTCCCGTGCTGACTAACCCGACAAAAGGCGAGTCAAAGACCCAAAGTGGTTTACCGCCACCGCTACTTAGGACGAGCTACGATGGAGGTCATCCCAGTACAAATATGGCATCTGCATTTCAACGCGTCGAAAGCCATTTGCGTGACCAACCAATGCCAGCGTTGTATAAATCGCATGCCTATCCCTACGGCCTTTCCTCAATACCACCAAATACGGGTGGCGGACTCTTTGACTATTCGTCCCTCTCACACCACCTTCTGCAGCCAGAGCATCATCGATCGCTCATCCCGGTGGTGGCGCCGTCCTCCTCCCAGACAATTACAGCTGGATCGACAATGTCACCATACGTCTTGTACCCTGACAATCTCGTGACCCACCAGCTGGAGGTCTTGTGGCAGCGTAAGTACCCGCACCATCCCGTCCCACCCGTCTGGATGCTCTACCAGTACATGGACGAACTGCTGCGTGACCCGAGCAGGGTTCCGTCTTCTTCGAGGGAGTTGAACCCGGTTCCTCACGACTCCTCGTCCTACAAGGTTGCCTCTGTGTCGAATTCTCTTCCTCTCGTTTCAACTCCAGCCGTGGGAGCGATGCCAGCGGAGCGGAGGAGGACGAAGAAAGAGCAGAAAGAGTGGGAGAAATTTGGAGACAACAACAAAGGGAAAACGAGTGACTGTCAGAACAAGGAGGGATTTCACCCGAAACAAAGAGATGACGGGTAACGTTTGAACTAGGTTTTGAGGTTTACATTTTTTATTCAATTAGGCGTAACCAATATACGGTAATATTTACAATCATAGGATGGATGAGAAATCCACTTCTTGCTTTTTAAATGCTGATAAGTGTAAAACTGAAACTTTTCAAGTGCAATTTCAAGAAAGATACTCACAAGTAATAGTTTACTGAACAAACAAGGAGAAGTTCAAACTGAATAAATTATCAGCACTTGTCGAGCTGTGAAGGGGAGGAAGAGAAGGCTGAACAGCTGAGATCTAAAGTTCCACTAGGTATGCTTGTGATTCACTTTTAACCAGGCATTAAAGATAAAATATGCACTTGTGCAGCATTGTCAAAATGAATATCTTCTAAAATCGGATTCTGTGAATGACTATAATAATACTATATTCTCTTTTGCAAAAATGACAGGAAAAGCAAAGAATTGATTTATAAAATCAGTTACTGTCGTTATTTATTGTTTTAACCCAATTATATATTTAACATCCACAGATGGCTTATAAACTTTCCCAATTTAATATTTTTGACTAGAGCTGAGCTGGATGGTGTGTTAACATCAGTTGGATCTAGATAAAGACAGTTCTGATATGGCCATAGTGGTAGGTAATACTCCCCATCCTCCTCCTCCTCCAATATTCCCTCTGTACTAGTGTATTTCGCTATTTTCAGGAGTTTCCTGCAGTGTGTACTTAAAAAAGCAGGAGCTTCCTTATTAAGAGGCAATGACATACAAATGCGCTATTTCCATTAGAACCATGTGCTGGCTGTATACATACATAGCAGTCACCGAAGGCAGTGAAGGGTCTATGCAGTAACTCAGCCAATCATGTAACTTTAGAGTTTGGAAACGTTTGTTAACCTTTACGTTAACAGCCGGTCAATATTTAGATCTTGGCTCTAATTATAGCATATTTTCCTTTCTCATAAATGCCATTTAGGTAATTATCAGCAGTTTAAACCTGATCGGAGTTGTTGAAATTGTGAGACATTGTTGAGAAATAATGTTGGCCCAATAATCGAGCACAGGGATTTGGCCGTGAAACTGGGCCGACATAAGAGACGTACGCAAACAATTCTTTCAGAGAAAGAAGCTGATGAAAGACAGAGGTTCACTGTGTGGTGAGATCCCTCCTCTTACAAAAAACCCACGATAAGAGAGTTGTTTGCAGTGAATGTTGATCAATTTGGAGGAGAGGCTGACATCTGGTGGGAGATTGAGTGAAAGAGAAAGCATTTTTAAACGCCCCGTCTATTGAGTGGTTGAGTAGTGAGCGGGTCGATTGGCCTATAGGAAATAATACTATAAGTTGCAGAGCATGTATACACCCGTTTACACCGTGTCCCGAAAATAGCGACACTCCTTTGGTAGCATGAAAATTGCTAGTAAATATTCATCAATTTTTAAATTCCAAAGTTCTGTTTTAGTTCTGACAATATTTGCTGATATTTTCAAAACATAAAAGTTCTTGTCGTCATCCAATAATGATGTCATAATGATGTCATTTTCTTCAGAGTTTAAGTGGGATTAATGTGAAGAATTAGCTCGTTATCGATGTTGCTTTTGTTGTGAACTTCACACAAGAATCCTGAAGCTGTTAAGTGGAAGGCGGGCACTTTGAAAATTACTTGTATAGTCTAATATTATTCAAATATAAATTTAAATTAAATTGTATACAATTTGTTCGTCACAGTGACGTCATTTGCATTGAATTGAAGTGTCAAAAACTTCACAAAAGTTATCTAGAAATATTCAATATTGCTTTAAACTGCGATTGTATCCATTGATGTCATTATTGAATGTCATGTGCTTTTATGTTTTTTACCAGTATTACTAATTATGTCAGGATTGGAACAGTTTCAGGATTAAAAACATCGATAGATTTGTCATTTTTATAGCACTCATGGCAAGGGGTCATTTTTTCTCAGACACTTTGTACTAACTCATCAACTAGGAACAAATTTTTATCTTAAAAATTGCAGAAATTCACAGAGCAGCTGTCTATGCTGCCTATTTGAGTGGCTGGCTTTCAAAATAAGCTTCAGGTGCAGTGTATGAAAGGTGAAGTGCAGAGTATGAATACGACTTGTGAAGTAGGAACAATATTTTATTGACAGAAATAATTAAGTTCTGAAGTATAAAATCTCTGCTAGAAGTCAGTTTAGTGGATTCTTGTAAACCATATTTAAAACACATTATTGTTGTTACACTATGGCAGAGAATTAGATTATGGCAGAGAAATTAAAACTAGTGAAGAAAAAGTCAAACATGATTAGGCCTACTGCTGTTAGAATATCGAATTGAAACTAGGGGAACACCCAAACAATCCAGGACACTACTGTCAGACGCAAAACTATTGAATTAGGTTATATTTAATAATAGAGAACAATGCAAAGAAACTGAAGTATACACTATCAAGGTACAATTTCATGTTAAAGATGGAGGGAGACTTATTTCACGAAAAGATGTATAGATAATTACAGTGCACTGATTTTGTCTTATCAGCTGAACAAGAAATTGTAGGTATGAAATTTTCCCATACATGTTGTCCATAAATCATGCAACCAAGGTCATTCATTCGTTTCATTACAGAGATTTATATAGCGCCTCTTCAACGCAGCTACTCAGAAGTGCTCCCGACCCCAGCACGGGCAAAGAGAGCAGTCTTAAGGCGTGTGAAGAAAGTATCAGATTGAACCCTAAGAAGCAAACGTAGCTGCAAAGGGAGTTCATTCCAAAGCGAGGGACCAACGACCGAAAAGGCACACTTCTGTCTTGTTGCTTTGCGGGCAAAAGGAATCAAATGGTCATAGACCAATCCACGGGATTGGTTTTTCTCTGGATATTATTTATGGCAGTAGTAAGAGTTCACATAACGCTCTGCATTCAAGATTAGAAGGAACAAGAAAGAAACAGAGGCAGACCAAGGCTATGCTTGATAGACAATGTAAGAGATGACATAACATCACTTGGACGAACACTAAGAGGAGCAATTTACTCAACACATGACTGAAGATAATGGAGATCATTTATTCGTACCCATCGCCACCAAATGGCTGGCATCAGGAACTGATGATGATTATGAAGAGTGCAAAAATTAGATACATATGAGTTAAAATGAGTTATCTGTCCTGACAGGCAGCGATTGATCAATGCTTTTGAATGTATTAATTTAAGTAAGATAAATATAAAATGACTGCTGTTCAGAAACGAAACAGTTTTTGCTGAAACAAGATAATTTAAGTTTTAAAAAGGCGAAATTTTGTGGTTGGCCAAACTGAGAGAAAGACATAGATTTATGGGCAAAGTGTAAGGGCAAATTTCATGCCTACAATTTCTTGTTCAGGAAATAGACGTGAAGCCTACACGCACTGATTAATACGTACAGTATTAAATCCGAAACAGATCTCCTTGCATCTATAAAAGTTGTCAGTTGATAGTGTAGATGTACTTCAGCCTAGAGCAGGATATTTTCTAACAGACAGTGATTGATGTTTTCAGTAAGGACTGGAAAGAATGGGGAAAGCCGGAGATGGAGCATCCACGAGGAGGAGCAGATCCGAAGCAGAATGGAGGAAACGGGGTGGATTGGCATCATCGTCTCAATCAGCACCAGCAAAGGCAGAGTCAACTGGATGCCCATCTCCAGCAGCAGCAGCAGCAGCAGAGAAGAGAGCTGCTCGTGGATGAGTCTGCCTCATCAGCCTGTGATGCTGTCAATCAACACTTCCAGGAGTCCCTGCTTCGACTGGCATCTCAGAATGTAAGTCGTCTGTCTCCATTCGATGACGATGAGGTGTGTGTGCGTAAGTGTGTGTGTGTAAGTGTGAATCGGTTCCGTATAACACAATTGCTAATCTTCAATCAATCAATCAATCAAAATTTATCAATCAATCAAAATGTATATAGTGCCCCTTCAAGAGCTCTACTGGGGGGGGGGGAATAGATCAATCAGGGCATTCTGCTGTTGACGTTTATGCCATCTGGATTATAAAGAAAAATTTAGTGTTGCGTTGTAAGAGGTTTACTGCAGAGTACCACTACTGTCCACTAAAGTTAGAAAACGAGTATCCTGGAGTACTGGTCAGCCGCCAGGTGACCTGTCATGTGACCTGTCGCGTGACCTGATTGTAAAATGCAATTAGCTGACTGTGTCAGGTGTTCCTAGGGGGAATATTGATTATCTGTGTGGGTGTTTATGAGCAAGTCGTTTATGGTTTTAAGCTGTGGCCTCCTTTTAGA
Organism: Dendrobaena attemsi; assembly: GCA_034693945.1. Classification (NCBI taxonomy): domain Eukaryota; kingdom Metazoa; phylum Annelida; class Clitellata; order Crassiclitellata; family Lumbricidae; genus Dendrobaena; species Dendrobaena attemsi. Next base: position 9,384 of record JAQFXW010002200.1, read on the forward strand.
ACAGCCATTTCTCAAACATCTCAACTGGAGCAGTTGTCAGACAGCTTTACAGCTGTGATGGCGGATCAGATGCTTTACATGAATACAGATGAACAGACAGACAGACAGACAGACAGACAGATAGAGAGTCAGTCTTTGTGTCTGTCTGACTGACTTACAAAACAGATGCATGCCCAGCTGCCCACTCACATATATTTTTATACTGGTACTAACTTTCGTACCCGGCTACGCTAGGTTCAGGTCATAATTATGATGTCCTAAATAAACGTTAGCATTAAGTGCTAAGTTTGGCCAAATGTTATAAATCACGATTGCAATTCGCTACTCTAATTAAGGCAACAGGGTCTAAACGAAAACTACAGATCTATCGAAAAATATTATTCTGTTGCTTACAGGCAGGCTGGGATTTTTTTTTAAGACAACCTAATGTCAGCAATGCTCAGCATGTAACTTTTCCACTTAGACCTAAATATCGCATGATTTTTGCCAGAGGATTGTCATGGGCTCCTGGCTATCATTATTATATCGTAATATGGCTAGCATTGATCGTTGCTAAGTTGAGCCATATTATGTTGCAATTCACCCGGGCTAAAATATATTTAGTGTCAAAATATGTAAACTTATACAAACGTATTTCTACTGATGATTATTTTATTCAACCATCTATGTACTCTGCATAACTATGAATTTAATGTAGACCCCAGGCCCAGGCTCTAAACGAGAAACCACAGATTTATCGAATACTCAATTGCTTACTGGCTGTTAAATTTCTTTGTTTGAGCGAAAAACCACCAATTCACTTTCAGAATATATAACTGTTCCATTGAATAGATTGGTCTAAAACTCTAAATGTGGCAATTTAATTCTAAATGGAAAAGTGGGAATTCTTCCATTATGCTGTTTACCAAAGTTTAAGCAAGTCACAAATAATAATTATTGATTTGCAGTGAATGCTTCTGTAGCGTGTTTCATTGGTTGTGAGATTGCGGATGACATAGCAGGCTTTTTCATGATGTGTATGGATGACGTCGCATAAGTTTCTATTGGCTGGTACTTTCATTATGGCAACATTACTTTGAATCATGGACTATCTATGGTTTCTTCAATTTGAAACACAAAGTGTCTATATCTTGGAAATGAAGGACGCATCAAGCTGAAAATAGTTGTCCGGATTGGAAATTGATAGGAGAACATTTCTTAAGTCGTTCATGCCTTCTGGATACATCTATACAGATTTTGAATTCTATAGTTATACATGTAGATAGTTACACGGTCTAACCCTAAAATTGAGCAGTCACATAAAAACACATGCCCACGCATAGTTATGTATGTGTGGGTGTGTACAAAACATGACAGATGTCCAAATTGTATGCTGAGAATAAATAGTGCCCTGGATGATGGTATGCGTGGGTGTGTAAGTAAATGTGGTAAATTATCTTTTTTTTCTAGCACCTTCCAGGAACCTCCTTCTCATGGATGATTTGCTGTCTAATTTGCGATAAGCAGGAAACGTCTGTGAAGTGATTTCTGGTGATGAGAAATTTGACTGTTAAACCGTCCAGAAGCTAAATAAGTTCTCTGTGTTAAGTGAGTGTAGGCGTAATTTATAAGCAAGCACACGCATACACGTGAACTTCATTTCATCAGACCTGTACTATCGTAAGTTGCTACTGGTAAGAATATAAGAGGCCCGTGGACACTTTAAATAAATGATTCGGTTTGTACTGCAAGTAACTAGAAAAACTAGGCAGAGGCGTAGCCAGAAAAATTGCAGGGGGGTGTTCTCCATTTCACGCATTTCGTCTAAAGATATAATTTTACATTTAGACAAAATATAAAATTCTTCGGGGTTTGAACCCGTAAAAGCTCCTCTTAAATACAACTGTGAGCTTAATGTTAATTAAGATTTGAAACTGAATCCAAGAAGCAGAGCTTTTCTTTCTTTGCTGGCACTAGCCTTGGATTTGGTTGACGGTTTGGGGAGGAGTGAGGCAGTTCTCTCCTCATGATCTTCCCTCTCTCTGTCAATGTACAAGCGTACATGCTCTGCTCATTATGGGCTGAGTTTAAAGACCTGTCAGTGCAAGTTGATTAGAGGATATCTCGAAGACATCGGTGGGTTGTAGTGGGAATCTGAACTGATAACCTGCTGGTTGATTGTTGTCAACAATGCCATTCACTGGTCTATTATCCAGTGCACTTTTCTGTTAAACCTACCATTAAGCATGTCGATGAATAGAAACGGATTCTTAGTTTGCATTTAATGGACTTGGTAGAGTACTGTCCATGTACAAATTGTACATTGTGCAGTGTACTCATTATCACCCATGTTGCTTTGGATTGGAGTAAAAGTCAAGCCAAAATCTTGAAACAATCTCTCTCCTGGCGGAGATTTGACCTCTGACCTTTTGATTGACAGTCTTGCGTGTATGATAAATGAGCCTGGGCGATAGGACTATGCATAAAAACTGCTCACATACCTGCCAGCGGATGACATTATGTTGTGGTATATCGATAGGAACCCAAAGAGTGGTGATGTCAGGGGATGGTGGTGCATACATAGTGGAGGATGATTTAGCAGAAAGAAGGAGGAGGTAAAGGAGGAAAATATAGAAGGCCATTGAGGATGATAGACTGTCGACCCTTTATGCTTAAGCTCCATGTTAAAGGGAGAGCAGTCTCTTACATATGCTGGCCCTGAGGCAGCTATAATGGTGCCAAGGATTTAATAGAGCTACTTCGTTTTCTTAGCCATTAGTGTGACCCTATAATTACGAGGAGGAGGAGGGTTGCTGTCTAATCCTCTACTGTACACAGTAGTGTACTAGTTATGGTTGAGTTGGTGAGGCAAAAATTGGGAGATAAAAAAATTTCCTAGTATGGATTTTAACCATCTCTCCATCTCTCAGTTGACTGCCCAGCATGCTTATCAACATATTGTCCATTGCCTGACAGAGCTTTCTTAACTATTGACCTGGCATATTAAAATGGACCTCAGATCCAATTTCTTTTGGTTTCCAGTTTATTTTGTGTCCAAGACAGAGCCTCTACTTGGGCACCTCTAACAGACAGCAGAACACATAATATAATTAAATGTAGAGTTAAGGTTGTTTTGAAATTGCTATGTCATGCTTAGAGGATCTTGACTGTGAAAGCTTGATACCATTGATATATTTATATACATATATTATATTATGTTATATCTATATAGAGTGAACCAAACAAATTAACCCCCTAAGTTTTAGTCTAATATTTCAGTCAAAAGTAGGAATTTTTAAATAAAATTTTACAGGCTAAAAGGCAGTTCATATTTACAGATAACTGCCCAATTTTACAAAAATATTTCGAATTTAACAAAAATTTATTCAACTTTTAGTGACGTCACTCTCTGTTTTCTGATTGTTTAAAAACATTTAACAGTCTTTTGCTAATAGTTTCGCAGAAAGTAAATATTTCTTAATGAAGTTCCACAGGCTCAAAGGCAGTTCACACTTACACATAGGGACCAAATTTATTAAAATATCTCAAGCACAATAAAAGTTGCAGCCCATTTTTGGACAAAACTTATTGTGTTACACATTTATAAATCATCAGAATATAGTAGGTGGCCTCATTAAAAGTGCTACAACTTTTGTTTCGTTTGAAATATTTCAAAAAAATTTGGTTGCTATGCGTAAATATGGATTGCCTTTAAGCATGTGAAATTTCATTGAAAATGATTTACTTTTGGCGGAAATAATAGCACAAAACTGTTTAAAATTATGTGAACCATCAAAAAACAGTGGATGACGTCACTAAAAGTTGAATAACTTTTGCTATATTTGAAATATCTCGATGAAATTTGGCTGTTATATGTAAACATGAACTGCCTTTCAGCCTGTACAAGTTTATTTAAAAATTCCTACTTTTGACAAAAATATCAGGAAAAAATGTAGGGGGTTATTTTTTGGGGTTCACCTTGTATATGTATTGTTAAGGCTGTTTGAAATTGTTATGCAATGCTTTCTGCCTGTGCTTATTACTTGGACATCCTTGTAAATACAATATTTTGTTGGATCTCTGACT
>JAQFXW010002201.1:0-13447 GCA_034693945.1 Dendrobaena attemsi
AGAAGGAGAAGAAGAAGGAGAAGAAGAAGAAGAAGCACAGGTACAGAGAGAGGAAACGGTAGAGGAAGAAGAAGAGGTAGAAGAAAAAGTAGAGGAAGAGGAAAAGGTAGAACAAAACAAGAACAAGCGAAAAAGACCTAAACTAAGACCTAGAGCAAGCATGGATTAAGATTATACTCCCAGAAAATTTTCAGGAGAAACTATCGTGGAGATCATTGACGACTTTTCTACGGAATTACATCATTATGTATGTATGTATGTGTATCACATGTGTGTATTATTATACCGCCTCTTATAGTCCACTACTGTTCAAAGGCCGCCCTGACTACAGCCCGCAGGTGTGTCGGAGTTTACACGCCGAAGCGCATTGAGAAACTGCAAGTGAAAGTCCCTTAACAGCGGCTTGGGTAGGAATAGAACCCGCGACCCTTCGGACGCAAAGAGGCGACTCTCCCACTTGCATCTGCAGCATGTTCTACCTTGACTGGTCGCGGTATGTCTTTGTATTTCTTGCGGTATCTCAGTATGATCAGAGACAACATGTTCAGACCATAGAAGACCCACTTCAGGAAACTGATGAAGTTGATCAGACCTCCAATATCTCCGATCAGCACGAAAGCCATCGCAACGAGCGTCTGTTGCAAAATAAAAAAATCAATCATCAACTCATATATATATATTTATTCGTTTATCATTCTCGTATTGACAGAACGTAGTATGATTACAGAAAGGTTATACGAAATACGGCTCGCATAGCACGGCACGCAGGTCGGCTTTACAGCGGGTTCGACTTAACTAATGGCCTGAGTGCTGGAACGCTCCTAGTACGACCATTCGACCAAGCCAAGAGTAAGAGGGGCAATCTTATTTATTTAAGAAACTCGAGCCAAACAACACAATAGAGAAGCGCTATTAGCAGCTAACAGAAACTTGAAATAAATTACTGTCCTATGCGGGGATTGAACCCGGGTTACGATAATGACTTCTCAGCTAATCGACCAGCCGCTCTCTCCACTGAGCCATGGACCCCCAAACTTCAAACGAGTATAACTTCAGATAGAATTAAAGATACTTTCGTTCTGTAAAAAGCATTTTGAAGCAGATTTTATTGTAGAATATGACTCAATAAAATGTCAGAAACCCGACTTGAAACCATTGAGCCCCTCCCCTGTGTCACAAATATGTCCAATTGCTTATCTTAACTTAAAAAATTATCTGTAATATTTGTTTTTTTAATCACATCTCAATCAAGTAGCTCCAATTTAAGAAGAGTTTCAACATGTTGACTCTGAGGAACGAGATATGTCGTCCAAAATTAGGTTTCCCTGGACGCGAGGGACAAGATATATCGTTCCTCAGAGTCTGCTATTGACAGCGGCTACCGGCCTAAGTAGCCAAACAATGTTCCAATGGGTCCTCGCCTCTCAATGGTTGTTGACAGCGATGACACCTGTCTGATTAGCATTTGAGTCGATTCAGTGCAGGCTGTCAAAGCCAACTGTGTAGTCTGTGATCCATTAGACAAGCGGCGAGACGGCAACGCTATATAGAGAACTTAACCTCCTTGTTTCATTTTTGGGCCGAAAAAAATGTTAAAAGCGTTTCATTTATTTATAACTAGGTATTACTAGCTGATCTTGCGTCATCATTATGATGCAATCTTTCGCTAATTATACTGGTAGTGACGTCACACTATATAGGCCTTTTACGTGTATGTGTATGCCAGACCATGCCCATATTATACTGTGACATCATCGCCATTGACCTGACACACGGACGGACACACACATGGACACACACAAAGATCTGGGATTTTATATAAATTCGTCCCCGAGTTATGCTCGGTCTTAAAGCCAAGGAGGTTAAATAAATGACAGATTTCTGTGTAGTATAAATGCTTGTTGTCAAATGATTTATTTTAGTGTTGGAAATACTGTCCAGGCACCAGGGGCACCACATGTTGAGCGTAGGGCTCTTAGGGGACAACAGGTCTTATCCAGTCCAGGCCAGCCCAGCTGGTCATTTGGGGCTGTGGGCCCCCGTCCGGCTACCACGATCCCTGCTGGTCTTATTCTCCCAGGACAACATCTCGACTCATTGGATGCTCTGTCTCATCTACAGTACCAGAACGAATCACCATTTCTAGCTGCAGAGTTGCCTCTGCTTGAGGTACGCATGGGTCATATTAATGTATTGTTAGGTTGACTTTGTGTTCTGTTTGTAACTGCTATGTCAGCTGCAGTTATCAGCCTTGTGAGACTGAAGGACCACTTCTCAATTTTGTGTTTAGCCTATAAACCCTGACACCGAGCACTACCACCCGCTTTCAATTACTATTATCAATTTGCGTCCCTCAACATAGTCTGTGTGATGTGTGGGTGATACTGGATAAGTAGTATGGGTCTTTTGATAGAGCCTTGTCATCGGTTATCGTGCATTTCGTGTTGCTGCCCTAAGGAACTTGATCATCTACAAACGTCTGTCCGATGCTTGAACTCTATCTCCTCCTTTAAGAAAGGAGGAGATTAGAGTTCAATACTCGCCATTTCTTAAAATAGCTTCCAGACATTTGGATATCTTGCTCTTCACTTAACGGCTGACTAATCGTGCTGAGCAGATACATGCACAGTCACACACTATTGAGTGACCCTTGTGCACTGTTTGTAATAATAAGAAGCTGATGTGGGTAAAGGCCAAACACTGTAGTAAGCAAAGCGTAGTGACATCCAAACAGAATTCAATGACTGGGGGACATGGCGGCACATGCGGTTGAGCAAAATGGAATAAAGCTGACTGAGAGCGAAAGGTGGGTAAGGAGGATGTTTTGGTCGACAGTGACAAATGGCAAAATGAAATATCAGAGGACCATATGTTGTGTCAATAAGAGAACCAGATCCAGTTGAGCCATCAAAATATAACTGATTTTGTTGCTGAGCTCTGTTATTTTAAGGTTTAACCTTTGGTGCATAAAATTTGCAGGGGAAGCAAATGCTCGGCAGAACAAAATCGGCTCCGATTCAGTCCGCTCAGATGGGATTGGCCTACGTGAATGCACAAGGTTAACATTAAACAATACATGTATATTCTGACAATCGTAAACTCAGATGCTGAAGCAATTGTATGTTATGATGAAATAGAATAGGACGAAAGTCGAATTATGGAAACAAGTTAATACCAAACTTCAACTTGTAAAATATAAATAATTGTAAGATTAGGTTCTAGACTGAATGTTTTAATATTATTTCTTGGAAAGTGGCAGTCTTTCTTTTTCCAGAATATGTCAAAACTACATGTTTTGTTTCTGTAATCCTCAAAACATACATCCGGCAAATGTTGGACAGTGTAGATACCATTCTATTGTGTGATAATCTTATCTGCATGATATGGTTAAAAATTATCAATCACGTGCAATGTCATGCATGGATTAAGTCATGCTGTTTGCAACATTCATTATTCTCGTGACATGTCAAGAGACATGTCGTTCCTTTACATCCTGTCACCTTATTTGTTATTAGCATGCACTAGCACTCTATTCTTTAGTTCAGACTATATCCAGACACTTCATAGATGACACTTTAAGTAGCTCACCAGAGCCAATGGTTTTGTTGACCTGGTGCTTTTTCAAGTTATCAAACTTTATTAAATTCAAAACTTTTGATTGTAGCGCTGTTGCAGGAGAACTATAGTAATGATGACATCCATGCCAGCCTTGATTCGCTGTGCATTAGCATGACGGAACATGCCCTTGCAGGAGGTTTTGGCGAATCGCTGTGGTAGGTTGCGCTTTGTATTGAAAAAGGGTTGTGTACATCAGTTAGACGAGTTCAGAATGGAGATTTCCTAAAATGTATAAATATGACTGATTCAGTGTGACAAGTTGTTCTTTATAGGTTATTCTCATTTGGGTCTTCTTCAGATATTGTTGCATATAATATAAAGGAGCTTTATCAACAGTGTTGAGGCATAATACTTCTTCGCTATTCTCATTTTATTATGAATATTTATAGCCGAGTTAGAATGGGTCCCCTTAGGAAGAAACAGTGCTTGGAACATCTGCTCTCCAGTTAATACCAAATTACATATAATTTATTATAGATTAGTGTATTAATTATTATTGTTAATTTCTTAGTGAATTTATAGTTTAGTACTGTACAGTGGATGCACTATTTCTGTATAACATATTGATATTTGAATATTATAACAAATAAAATTTTTATTTCAGATTTCTCTCCGCTTTTCTTGCTTTCAATCTGCTTTCCGCTGGAGATGGTAAACTTTCTTGTCATCTCATATGTCGAAGATGATCGTGCTGTATTATATGCCGTCCATCTGCTCCTACCATTCACATGTTGATATCTGCTTCTACCATTCACATGTTGACATCAGATTCTGCTCCTACCAGTCACACATGCTGACATAGATCTGCTTCTACCGTTCACATGTTGACATTTGCTCCTACCGTTAGCATCTGCTCCTACCATTCGCATGTTGACATCCAGCTCCTACCGTTCACATGTAAGCATCTGCTCCTACAGTTCACATGTCGACATTTGCTACGTGGAACGTGTTAGTCACACTGGTGTGAACTAGTATTTTTATTATGTGTCAAACGTGTGTTTGCTTTTGTTGAGAGACTTCATATTATAAGTGCATATTTCAGTACTGCATGGAGTTCTGTTTTAATACTGATTTCCCTCATATCACATGTATCTTGCCAGACTGCTACCTAGCTGAATCCTATCATCATGGTCGTGCTTATCTGATCCTCTTCACAACTTCAGGGAACTACTGTGTATGAGATACCTCTATCCAACATCAGGCAAAAATATTGTCCATTTCTGAATGATTGTTGAGTGAATGCCTAGAGCTGTGAATGCAGACATAAAGAAATAAAAATATGACTGAACTTGGCATCTGTAGTAAATCTCATCTATGTCGTGCTTGCTTTTAAGGTGGCTTCTTAAAGTTTGACTGCTGTAAGTGTGCTAATGTGAAACTTGGTTGACTGCTGCAAGTCTGAATTTGTGCTTCCAAGTTTTTCTAAATGCTACGGCTTACCTAGTGGGTTGTGTGAAGTTGCCAGTCATGGTTGGGCATTGGTTGCTCTGTACATTGAGTGGCTGGGCATAAGGTCATATTAATGTTGCGTAGACTGTTTGACTGCGTTCGCTCTTTCCTATCTCAGTTTGTGGTTACACTTCTACCTTTGATGAGCTCTGTTTTTCAGCCGTTTTTCGCATTCAAGTTCTCTTGGGCGTCATTTGAAGACGAACATACCCACATTTGAACCAGACATCAAGAACATGTGGCATGTTTTCAAAATGTTCTGAAGTATAAAAACACACAGGGCCATTGTCTCAATACATCGATGTTGGGAGACCCACTCTCCAAACTGCATGTATAATCCAATATGTTGATAAAAGTTTTCTTATGAAATGCCAATATCACAGCCATGTCATAATTGTGGGGAGGCTAATTTAATCAGAAGACATTGTCATCTTTATTCTGAAGTCTTTGCTCTTGAGCAAGAATTTTCGCTCCTTTGGTTGTTTTCAGAACATGGTTCCAATTTAATGGATGTGCATCTCTAACTGCTGCTTATCGTTCGTTTGGTCTCAGCCTGCTCCTCAGCTTCAGAAAAGTAACATGCTCTTACTAACCGAATATATGGTAGTGCGTAATATACACAAGTCTGTCAACCCCATAATTCATTTTATCAAAGATATATTTGGAAAGATAAATCACACAAGATATTTTATATAAAAAATGTTCGTAGCTAATAAGATGGAGGTAATGCATCTGAACGAACAAAATTATTTTAAAGAACAGCGTAACTGCTGAATAATATGTTAGGATTTGGCATCAGGGCCGGATAAAGGCATGTTAAACATGTTCAGCTGATCAGGGGCCCCACACTTCAGGGCCTCCACACTTTAGGGGCTCCATACATTCATAGGAACCACTTTTATTACAAGAAAACCCTGAAGAAATTGTTCAAAACTGTTAATTTTAATTTGAAACTATTCATTGTTTTTAATTTGAAACTACACATTTTGATAGACGTAACTTGTTGAGAGTTACTAAATATGCAACGCGTGCAAGATTTGTTGAATACCAGATGTCTTTTGTTAGGGTTGAGTTGAGGCCCCTGCACTTTTACTGAATAGGGCCCCACATTTGTTAATCCGGCCCTGTTTGTCATCCTATTGTGCTGTGTCCCAGCGAATGTATGGCTTTCTCAACTTCAGTTTCCTTCCATTGTTTCATAACATAAGGCCTGAGCTTAATGTACATAAGTGGGTCGATGGGTCAACTGACTGTGGGAAAGTCCAAAACAGCCCATGCTGCAAGCCAATGAGCAATTAAAAATGACTCAAAATGGGGCACTGGACAGCAAGCTGCATTGCTAACAAGCAAACTCTAACAAGCAAATCGTTTGCTAGATTTATGAATTTCAGTATTTGGTCTTGCATTTGTTTATATGGTATGAAAACAGGTCAATGAGCACCTGAAACCCCACAATCAATATTTAGCATTTCCAGTAAATATGCCTATACACCCTGCCATGACTAAGGCAATGTTTTAAGTTTTTGTTATACTTCTCTGTCTCTCTTATTTTTTTATATGGAGACTTGGATATATTTAGATGGTTGAGCCATCACTAAAGTTTATGGACTGATGGTCTGAAGCGAGCACTATTTAGACTTCTTTTGTCACCTGTATTCCATCATTGGTTGGTACTCAACTTACTCTGTATGTGTTGGATTTGTATGCCAAAGGTGGGCATCACTTACTTGAGTTTATCTTTCCAGCATTGCTGCATACAACAGTTGCACATGTTTCTTGCGAGTAACAATGTTTTTTCCACTTCTGTGACATGCGGTATTTTTGTTGCGCATTTCTCATTTCTTAAATGCTTGCCAAGTTTTTGTGCAGCGGATGTGCTATTAGCTTCTGTGATATTGAGGCTAAACTGGAGCAAGCTATAATGATTGTGATCGACAATTCTGTGACACTGCTCTCAATGCGTTGTTAATATCTTTGTGTGGCCCATTATTGGCAGTGGATAAGCACAGGCTGGGCCTGCATTTTTAGGAATAAACAGGACGGGCTGTGCCCGGATTTTCGGTACATGTCTCTCTTTGTTCTATACCTTAAAAGCCTTCCTGTGTTATAATTTTGCAGATGACTTTATCATTTATAGATGAGAAAAGTTATTTTGTATGAATTGATTTTGGTTCAACAGACTTTTCTTTATTGAATTTGTTACATTTGTTGACGTGCACAGGTTGCACTAGAAAACTCAAGTCTCTACAGAAGCAATTTCTGCAACTGTTTCATTAGCATACGGCAGTCTGGCTAGGTAGTCTGGTAAACATTCGCTAGAGTACAGTAGGTAACAGTTTATTTATTACACACCCTTGTGAACTTCGTTGGTCTGAAAGGGCACTGCTAAATCACATAACAGTCAACAACTACATGACAGTTTTTCTGTAAGTATCAGTGAATGTGATTAAGTATCATTTACTTTTCAATAGACTGAGCGGGCTCGACATATGACCGAGAGCAAGAATAATGGAGATCATTAATTTGTACCCATCGCCACCAAATCTCTGACATCATTAGCTCATGATGATGATACTGACTTTTCAATGCATGGTGAGATTAGTCATAGTGGTGTACTTGGCTGTCTTGGGAAACCAGGTGACTCCACTCGATCATACACTCATACAGTTGGTATTTGTAACTGATCTCAGTTGACTAGAACTGGATGTGGTCTGTGTAGAAGTGCATTTAGATCCGTCGTAGTTGAATTGAAGCTCGAGGTTTAAAGGTTTTAGTCAAGATTGTGACAAAATTCACAAAATGTAAAAGTTTGCTGACCTGTTGCAAGTAGGCCTACTTTTTTTTACTGCAGTTTTACTTTTCTGCGAAAATTAAGTGTTGTAATCGAGTTAATTATATAGAGGATAGTCATTATTTTGTTACCAGTAAATGTTGCAGATAGTGTTCAGAGATTAACGAATCTTTTGACAGAAGCATAAATAGCAACGGATTTTTCTTAGTTTTACATGGCTCTACTGCTAAATGTCAATTTTCATGCAAATCCTGGACATGGCAATGAGAGCATAATTTATGTGCAAAGGATTTGATCATTTAATATCTGAAGTTACAGGCATTCCAGTTGAGCTGGGAAATTCTATTTTTAACAGATTTTTCAATTTTTGGACTTTTTCTCCAGTTGAGCTGGAAAATCAGATCAGTTTTTGTTAAATTAATACATGGCATTATACTGAAAAACGTAATAGGACATTACTAGCATTTTAAGCATAAATATTTTCCAGTTGATCTGGTAAGAGAGAGCTGGCAGTGTTTAGAGCATGGTATGTAAAATAGTTTCCAGTTGATCTGGAAAGATTTCTGGGGATTTTGTCATTTTGATATGTGCCAATATTATGTACCACCCTTTTCTACTAGCATTAAATAGCTATCATGTTTATGTTGTATGAACTGGAAAATGGCCTTTCAAGCACAACTGCAGTAAGCTTAAAGAACAATGCCTACGGATTTCTGCACATGGTCATTGTGTTAAAAGTCACAAACTTGCACCTTTTAAAGCCTTGCTATATGGACAATCTACAGTAATTTGGGCTTCAGTCAAACAGTTATTGAGGCTTTAAAAATTAAAGGGTAATCAAAGTTTTGCAGAATTTATCTAGAATCATGTTAGAATGCTTCTGATCGGGCCTCGACTTCCTCTGTAGGAATCAATTGGCTGATTCTAGTATTACTAGATAATTTTTTGATACATTGCTAACAAATTCTACAAAAGTTGTACATATAATATTACCAACTGGCTTTTGTTGCTTGGAAATTACGAAAGCTGTATACTCAAGAAGAGTGCATGTTTTAAGTTTAATTTTATGTAAACGTTTTGCAGTGGCTTGCATTTTTGGTGCTTAAATAAAAGTGTAATGTTTGACAGTGGTGTTAAAGTAATTCATTGGTTTCTGTTGCAGTTTGAATTTCTGTTCCACTGTTCTTAAATCCGTTCTGCTGTTACTTTGTATTTAATTCTGATTTTTTAGTGTACTTGAAAATAATTATGTATGTTTTTCCGCTACAAGAAAGCTCATCAGTATCAGTATAGCTCCCAACCTGATCAGACTAGACCACAATCGAGTAGAAATGTCTTTAAGCAAACTAGAAACAGAGGCATGGAAGTAAAAGAAGCTCATATCATAAGTTGCATGAGAGACTATTCCAGAATAATATTAGGGATGGATTACTGCAAGTCTTCCATGTTGCATTGTGGAGTAAGGTGAGATTTCAGTGCCGTGAATAGATTCACAAGCCAGTGGTAGCTGTAGAATACATAGTCCTCTAAGGTGGGACGGAGCCCAAGTGGCCAGGCAGACAACATAGGGATCTTGGACTTGGAGAAAATTTCATTGGAGGTGAGCTTAGTGCTTACACTGCAAGGACTGGGGTTCTTTCATTGGTTTCGTAGTAATTTCGGGTGACAGCTTCACAGCATAGGCTCAACACCTCGTGAGATTTGTCAAGAAAAAAGATTTGGGAATTTAGTTGGTCATAGGGGTATCAAGGATGACATAATGAGTTAGAGGCAATTAAACAGCAGTAGCAAGGACTATCCTGACCAATATTGCAGAAGGATTGCAACATTGGTGTTTTATTTCCCTTATGGTCATAAGGTTACCAGTTGCTCAAAGGGTATTGAGAAGGACATAATGAATTGGTGGCATGTAAACAGTATGAAGGATTGCATTGACTCTTTCAAATACTGACTGGCACAGTGGCACTACATCAGCATATGTGCAGCAAAAGAGAATTTTTAAGCTTCTTATGATTGACATGACAGAGACGTAATTCTTTGGTGCACATTTGCAACAAAACAACGCACATGTGCAGCAAAAGAGAATATTTAAATTTCTTATAACCTACTTAACAGTGAAGTATATTTGGAGTGCACAACTGCATGTAGGCCTACAGTATATTAAACGGACATTTATAGGCATCTGAAACTGATGACACATGTCTCTAGTTCGTAAAAAAGTAGAAAACGTCAACTTGTTAAGTTATCAGATACGTTTTGACGATATCTGTTAGGACGTAGGGCCTACACTGACTGTAGTCGTTGATTTCTGTCAATGGTTTTTAATCAAGAGTCCCATAATTCATTTCTTCAGTGAACAGTGTACAGTTGGCATCATCCAAAAACTGGATTTTAAGCAGCGAGTGCAACGGAACGCGATGATATAATAGTTGAATTATGCATATCATGGATATTGCTAAGGTTATCTCAGAGGAACAAGCCAAATGCGTTTGGGACGATATAGATTTTGCCACAGAGACCCACAGACAGTAATAATTTAAGGCTTCTAGAGAAACTGATTGTCGTGGCATCAGATGTTGCCATTAAACGAGATGTATGTGATGAACTACTTCACCCACTGCAGCAAACAAGTCATTGACTCTCGATGGCTTGAAGGACCAAAAATTAAAAGTATACGGAATTATTCACACGAAACAGTGCCGTGCGTTTTGCTTCATCTCATTGCCACTTCAATTCAGTGCTACTCATGTCTATAAAAGATAGCATATAACTGATAGAAGTCTGCGAACTTAGGCCCTATGGCCTACTATGATAAAGACTAGTGTTAGGTTACAATGAAACAAGACAAGTTGACCTTGTGACACGTTTATTGATCATTGACGCAACGCTTTTGTTGTAATGCTCTATTTGCACCTAAAAGTGCCTGCGTCAGCACATTATAGATAGGCCTAGCCAAACATAAAAAAATCATAATTATTCTGAGCGGTCCACGGGTCCTTCAACTCGTGGCAAACAGTGTTAGAATAATTCGAGAAGAATATAATTATAGGATGGATTTGTTTGTAATGATTGAATTATGGATAGACGATGTAGACGTCGGTTTGATGTCTGTGGTCGACAGGTTCTGTCGTCTGTTCATGACAAGTGGACGTTGACAAGACCAGATCCGTTCACGATGGTCAATAGAACACACGCTCCAATTGAGTCTAACTGATCAATAGACCTACACGTGCTGCGCTGTATCAACATGAAGGATATGTTGACAGACTGTTGTTTTCTTTGATCTGGATCATACACTTCCCAGTCTCACAGAAGAAGAGCGACGACAGGCGACGATATTCACGACATATATAATTATAGCTAGACTGTAGATCGTTGAATAATGTCCTTACGTTAGTTCTAAAGGTGACAAAGATCCCAAACTACGACGGTCAGCTGCCAACGGGGATTTAGTTATTCCTTTTGCTCGCACTGCCACAATGCAGCAGCATGCCTTCTCCATATTGGGCCCAAGCACATGGAATGGGCTTCCCGAGAAAATGCGAAGGCTCAAACTAGTATTTCCTATTCCTTTCTGTGGTCTGCTTAACTCTACTTACTTCCGCTTAGCCTGGGTCGTGAGCGCCTCTGAGTAGAGATCTTGAAGAGGCGCTATACAAATTTTAATTGATTGAATTGATTGATATGCTGTTTCTTTTGGCTTCATCCTTTGACACCCAAGAATTACTATACAATTGTACTGTAGGCCTATATGAACTTGTGTTGTATTTGATGGTGATCAATCTAGCTACTGATTTATTTATTGATTGATTGAAAACTCAATTGAGGCGTCCCTCGAGATCTACACGTAGGCCTATCATAAAGCTATAGGGCCCATATTCTCATTTGGGACTTAATATAGTCTACTTATAGAACCCAGTTGATAATCATAGACATCATGCTGGCAGAAGCGGAGGACGACATTATTCCTAGTAGCCGACCATTCATTTGGTGGTAAATAGTTAGGCCTATACCTTGGTAAAGCGATCAGCATCAATCCATCTTGGCCTGGACGTGTCCATGGTCGCTGATATGGAAATATTCAGAACGAGCGTCCGATCATAGTCAAAACCATTCAAAACAATCAACCAATGAGAAAACAATTGTTCCTCGAGACTACAGGATCTATAGGTCACATTAGGTCATTGGCTGTCGGTGTTGTATCAAATTAGCATATGGATGAAAGGTCCTCCTTCTGCCAAGGTCACCAAGTCCCAGCAAGACAAAGCGCCTAAATTGGCCTACCGTTGTGAACTCAATTTCATCCATATGCTATATCTTTGCGAGGGAAAGTCAGGACTATTGTCGTGTAGCAGGCCTAGTTTTGACGCTGCGGTGGAAGAGGCTTCGCACCCGATGGTTTGTACTTTGTAGGGCCTAAAGACTTGCTGGAGCAGACCGCATGCATAAAGCAGCTGCGATCTCTGAAGTTAGCTGGTAGTGGTACAGACGGCTGTGTGAGGGACAGGCTTATGTAATGTAATGTAAATCCTCAGAATTTCTCACTGCCACAAGAAAACCACGTCCAGTAGACCAGCTATTCACCGGCGCTGTATCAGATCAAGTCCGCAATTATAGCCAGACTCCGTATCCGTCCGCTGACAGGTAAACATCTGAGGAGGTCAAGCCGAGGAGGCAAGAGAATGCAGCAGAGAAGAGAGCAAGCGCATTAGAGATGAAACTGGCAGCCTTTAGGGCCTACAGGTAAAGTAGGAGGGTGAGTAAACTTGTGAAGGCCAAAGATCCTGTGGGAGTGCAACCCGCTTGCTTCATCCTGCAGATCATGTCCGCCGCCCTCGACCTTTTCTCTGCCATCATGCAGGGCTGCGAGCCCCCACCTCGTAGGTCCTATGAAGAAGAGATTGGAGTAGAACGAATGTTAATTAGAGTTATGACAATAATGGACAGTTGCAGTTAAGGTTACAGAGTTGCAATTACAGTTACACACTCAGAGTATAGGCCTACATGTAGTGACAGAATTAAACCTGATCACGCGATAACCTACTCTACAACTTCTGGCTCAGGGTTCAGTCCTCCGCAATCGACTGAATAATCTCAGAGTAAGTTATCTTCTATCTTTAAGTTTGTCAGTAGGCCTACACTATGTGTAGGCCTATATATAGACCTATATATTATAGGCTATGCATATATGGCTTATAGGCCTTATGCGTGTCATATTGCATGATGTCATACTTCAAGTAGGCCTAATAATCGACATGGGCGCCCGCATAAATTTTTACAAGAGGGGACAAGACACACAAGAGCTTGAATAATTCCAATAAGGAAATTAACAATTCAAAGAGTTCTTAAATGTAGGCCTGTAATTTCAAAATGTGAAACACATTCCAAGAAGTGATATAACTTTATTTGTACTTCAGTGAAAGTCTTATAATTTCCATGATTTAAAGTTAAGTTATCCATTCCTCATAAAGAAGCTTTCTGAACAGGTTGAACAGTTAAAAAGCGAAACCATTAATGTGTCACAATCTATGAAAAGGTACCAAGTCTTAGTTTACAGTTTCATCAGAAACCAGCTTAAAATGAGGCTGG
>JAQFXW010002202.1:0-13445 GCA_034693945.1 Dendrobaena attemsi
CATCAGAAAGAAAGAAATGGAGAAGCTTCATCATGACGGTCGCTAGAGTTCAAAGAACTGACAGCACAAAGTGACAAGGTCAGTCTTGTAATACTCCAGTGTTATCTTGAGAATTAAAGTCTTTCACACAACACTAATATAAAAATGCCAGCAACTTAGTGAAACATTAAAGATGCAAGAACAGTCTATCTTGCCTAATCCTCAAATCTGACATTTATATATACTTCTTGACCTGCCATGACAAATGGTCGACTGAAACCTCAACTATCTGAAAATTAACAAAACGGAACAAAATATGCAAGAAACATTTATAAATCTACAGGCTTCAAAAAAGCTTAAAATTATAAAAACAATCAGAGATGTGGTCGAAGATTTTGATCAGTAGTAGAACTCTAGTTAATTTCGTCCATGTAAAATTACAAAATTTAACAATTATTCACTTGCGAGAAATATATTACAAGTCAACGACTATTACAACCTCCTACAGAATTAAAGTTGGGTTATGACCCAATTTATCTTTGGCAATTGCACTGGTTATAATATCACCATTATGGTGATTTTCATCTTATCAGTCATCTCCGTTCATTGCATCTTCGGATCGCACTACATCTTGCAATATGTTAACATCTCTCGTCATAAATACACTTCACAACAATTCATGAAGAATTGCACATAAAATCTCTGCCTTATATGCACTCATAAGTCCCATAATGATAACACCTTGACCATTTGTCAGCCACATGCACCATACATACTTCAACTGCCGGGCATCTTATTGGCTTGCTTCCATGTATAACATTTATATAGCGCAAGATGCCTGCTCAGAGTTGGTCCTATCACAATCCCCAAGTGAATATAATCTTACACGTATTTATAGAAGGTGAATGCAGAACCCCGAGTTAAGAGCCAAGACAATGTGCAGATCCCAAGTCAACAACAGAATATACTCAGCAAATGCACATTCTTAAAACTGCTTCCATCCATAATTAAACTGACTAATCTTAAGAATTGACTTATAACAATGTCAAGCCTACAACAAATAAGGCAATCAGAAAACAACTCAATCTACTGACGAGATATGTGATAACAAAAACATAACATCTTCAAATGTCGGCAAAAACAATCAAGACGAAAAATCTAATCATAGCATAGAGCACGAAATCTCGAAGGCACTTATGACGAACGTATCAGGCGTAACTTCAACCCTGTAACACCTGCACTGTTTATGACTTAAATCGGCACCATGTAACCAGATCGAGGCAAGAAAACAGAAATACAGTTTATAAATATTCATGGAGATTTGCAAAACTATCCTGTCAACAGGAAAAGCCACGGAGACAAACAACAATTATATGACATGTATAAGTTACTACTTTGGAAGTTAGTGGCTTTAATTACAATTTAAAAGACTTGAAAACAGTCAAAACTTAATACCATAAATTCAATATCTAATATTGGCATATGTACAAAAAAGCTGAACTCTCTCACAAGATTAGCAACAAGCTCAATACTTTCAGTTACTTGTGAAATATATTTTCAACATATTCGACAAACCTCTTCTGCATTCAGAAATAGTTCTCTTTCAGCTCGGCCGAAGAGAAAGAGAACTCCTCTGTTGACCAGAAACTTCAAAAACGATTTGGCTCATTTTAACCATGATTCAAGGCCGTAGACAGAGGGGGGTGTTTTGGGTGTTTCAACACCCCCGAAATGAAAAAATGTCAATGTAAAAGTTTGTTTTTATGTAAAAAGGTGGGAAAATACGAGTTTTTGGGCATTGTATAGCAATTTCTTTAGGACGTGGAAAACACCCCAAAACAAAAATCCTGACTATGGCCTTGCCACAATTATTAAGGCAACTTTTTACGAACATGAACCTTTAGAGAAACATCAGAAGATAGGGATAAATGAAAACAGATACCAACAATCAGGGTCTGAAGATCGAGACAAGATTTTATATTTGAATAAGACTAGTGAATCTTGTCATAAATAATTTATGACGACATTTTCATATCCACAATCAGAACATTTTCAATATTTGAAAGATGCTCAGGTCCAAAGTAGTAGCATGATGCACCTTTTGCAGCTCATCCAGTATTTAATTCTATATACATATTGCGGGCATGGTATTGTAGTGGAATAGCCACCGATTTGTATCCGACGGGTTGGGGGTTCGATTCAGACCCAAGCCACTGTGTTGGAACCTTAAGCTCGAGACGCCTTGACGTGTGAACTCCAACACACCGGGCTGTGCACTTGAAGAAGCGCATAGATATATTATATCAATAAACATATGCCTTCTCCAGGATTAGGACTGCTGTCATTGTGTATTTCTAAAAATCCTTCCAACCAACGTCACAGACTCAAGAGCCAATCAGTACAGAAATCTGTAATCAATTGACTGTTAACAGACAACACTACAATAGTACAAAATTGAATGGTACAAAATTCACGTTTAGATTTTAGACTCAAGTTTTCTATAAAAGCCTCAAGATCCCGTAGGAAAAATCCTACAAAACAGCAGCAAGTCATTTTCTATCTAAGAACAAATAAGTAACAATTTTTACAAACAATTTACTACATTGTTAAGATAATCAATTAGCAACTACAGATGTCGACACTTGTTACTGCATACACAAATATCTATAGTCTGCGTCAAAAAATTCAGAATGAACTGAAATAGCGAGTACATGCCAAAAACGTTTTCAGTTTAACCCACACGTTGACATAATCTTAACGAATTCCATAGAATTGAAATCGTAAGGCACAAATCTAAGATTGCATAATGTGATATAACATTTGAATAATATTGCAAAGCCCAATCAACATGCACAGTCCAAGAAAACCAGAAGCCGTGCCAAGTTGACCAACCTAAGTTGAAGCAGAAAAGCCTCCAACAGTAAAAGAATTCAAGTAATCCAATACACAAAACGTGCATCTACATAATTCATAACGTTCTAACCAACGATTGTGTAGCTAACAAATATCTTCAAACTACTCAAAATATGCAGACACAGTCATCTACGCATTTGCAGTAATTGTAAATTAATTCTCTATTTATAAAACAGCTACTACTCAGCAGCAGTAGTGAAAAACAATGATCTGAAATTCTGCAGCAAAAGCTAATAAAAAACTAAATACATGATTTACAATTGCTGAAATGCTAATATTCAAGCGCAAATTATGTTAATTCAGTTTAATAGTACAATTATTATCAATTTTAAAGCGTGTTTAGAAAAACTGTTCCATGGTTGACTGTCCGAACGCCGTTTTGTTCATCCTCCCACACCCTGAACATGAACACCCTGAACATGAACCATAGTGGACAATCCATCCTGAACTGGACAATCCACCCTGAACTAGAACTGAACAGGGATAATTCATCCATCCATATTCTGAACATGAAATGTAAGGAGTAATTCTTCAATAGAGCAATCTGACAGAAGACTGCATTTTCACCGAATTTGGTCCGTAAATGATGAACGATTGGCCCGGAAAGAGAGAGAGACTGCATTTCAGACGACTTGTTCATTCCTTGACAAGTCGATACATTTGCTGCTGAGACCCGCTCTCGCTCTTTGAAACCTCAAAAACGTAGGCAACACAAAGCAGCGTTTCCAGTGTCTCCCTGTGTATGATCACCTAAAGCAGAGAAGAGAAAACCAATGTCAACTTTGTATCCTGCTTAGTTCCAAAGTTATAGCAACTCAAGTGACCGGAATTTTCTGTTTTATAAACTAAATACACGGTTTACAATTGCTGTTTCAGAATAATTTAAACAAATACTTTTAGAAAATGTTTCTCTCTTGGTTAATTAACAAAATGTGAGGGAATCTGACACTAGCAGGCTTATGTCGCACGTCTTCATCTTGAGATAAAGTCGATTTTAGTGAAGCAGGGGTGTCAGAGGTGATTTTGACTTTTCTGCATTTTCGTATAGTACAAGGTATAATCTACTTTGCCACCACGTTTAACATCTAAAATCAGTCTAGAAGTATTTTTCTGTAATTTTATGTGCTAATATTGGTTCTTCTTAAAGTCTCAAAATCTGACTCTTTACTCCATTTTCAAATGTTTGACATGTCTCAAATAACGTTTCACACCTGTCAAACTTGATATCATCCGAAAGCCTGAAAATGAATACAAGAGAGAAATGTTCGAATAACAAGAAGAGTTGTCACTGGCAGAAGCAGACACAGAGAACACGACTGCTGTGACTTTAGATTAAACATTGAATTTAAATATTCATAAAAAATTCCATTTTGACACTGATCTTTATATTCACAGTGTCTACACATAACAGAATGTGAAGTCATCTTAGTACGACACATGCACAGAGTCTTTAATACAGCACAAATGGGTAAAAAGATGATATACCTGTAAAATGGTGAAGTTTTCTAGGACACTGTCCATCATATCCTTTTTTGGTAGCGTCTTCAATTTGTGGATGAAATTCACCAGATATTCACACATTATCGAACGATCCGTACGATAAACAAAACGACAATTCTCAATAACGGCATGCTCCATCTAAAACATTCATATTTTACTTGAACATTTGGCTCTCAGGCAGGCATTTCTAACAGATCAAGATTATAAATATGGTCTTACTTAAAGTGGTCATCGCATATTTTATTAAAAAGTTCATAACATGAAAAATCTGATGGGCAATATTTATAAACCAATCTCATCTAACAGACAAATATTTAAAGAATATCAAATATTCAATAACAACTCTTCAAAGCATATCGAAGTAACAGATTACTTCTAGTGCCCTTTCCCTCAGCAACTAATCATAGAAATATTGTAAAAATAAGTTGCCATGAAGTAATATTAGTTCGCTCTAGGTCATAAACATTTAGAACACATAAAATATTTTATTTGAAAATTCAATTGTGGATGTTAGTCTCACTTGCAGAAAATTACTTTCTCTGAAAGTATGAATCCATTTAACAACTGTATTAGCCATTCTTCTTTGGCCTCTTCCCATCAACAAACTACGACCAATATGGCTGCTTACCAATTCTAATAAATTCTGCCATCTTACACCAAATTTCACAACTGGTATTAAAGTGCAGACGTGAAGTTGAATATAAAAGTCAACGTTCACTGCAGCTGCTGCAGTTTGTATATACAGAGTACTTATGGTAATCAGTCATCTATGACAAAACTGTGACATGAGATCTCAGTGAGATATTAAAAGCAGAAGAGTGCATACTATTTAAATTCAAGCTTTTCTGTATGTAGTGAAATGACAAGACAACTGCAGTCAACACTTACCTCGACCTTTTCTACCACTTGTTTGCCAAACGAACAGAGTATGGTTGAGATCTGGATTTGCATATTGACTGTGCTTTCGTACCTTCAAAAAAATTTAAATTTCTATCATCAAATACTACAGTACTTAGACCTAGAGAGTGAACTCAAAGCTCTACATTAAAGCATTCACATATTCACCCCTTGTTCCTTTCACACTTTTCTTAAGACTGTGCTCTTTCAACAGGGCTGGTTTGGGGGTGCTGCTGAGTAGTTTTCTCGAATGGGTGCTATACAAATGTGTGAACAAATAAATAAATAAATAAAATATACACACTGAGCACCACTAATGAGTTTCTCTTGAGACAGAGCTATCTAAATATCTATTTACGTCATTCAAATTAACATTTTCTTTTTGTTTCAGCGTAAAAAGTACAGTTTAACATGTGAAAATAATATGATTAGCCAACAGATTTATATGACGTTGAGAATAGCCTGATAAACAGAGTCAAGTTTGATGGTTGCAAACTGCAGTTCATGTTAACAGATAACCCAGACCTAAATACGCTGACTTCTCAAAGATTGATTAGCTTTAAAGGTTTCCTAGTCATAAGTGGCACCTAAATATAAAACTGGCATTCTATCGGCTAGTACTTACTACTTAGTACAAAATTTCCTCTATTATACAATCTTCAAAACAACACTTACATGCTAGAAATTCCATGAAAACAGTTGGTTTCTGTTGGAAAAGTTGTGTTAATGTCAGCCTGAAACAAATGGAATGAGTGTTATTATATATCTATTCAATTAACACAACTATATTTATCTCAATTCTAGTTTTGTGATAAAAATGTAAGCAACAAACACATGTGTTATCTAACAACAAAACATTTCCTTAAAAATGTACAAAAGTGCTAACAAACAAACCCAAAACTTAGCAGCAGTGAGACATTAACATATTTTTGTCAGAAACTATCCATAAAGTACTAAATTCTCTTTTCTGGCAATCATGGGGAGGCAGGACTATTGAAACAGGTTGCCCCCACAACTTCTACTCTCAAGGGGGATCATGCAGCAAGTGCTCAAGTAGTTTGTTGTTCTTTAAAAGACAGATTAACAAATACACCATACAATGACACAACGTAAAGCTAAAGAGAAAATGACAGAACATACCCAGAATTTAACAAGAAAGAAAGCTGACGAAGGCCCCTTATCGAAAAGGTCCTTCAGCCCACCTTTGCTGCTCGGAAATTTATCGGATATCTGACCAATATCAACTGACTAAAACAGAAACCGATAGAAAATCTTGATACAGGAGTTTAAATATAGAAACTTCTAATTTCCTAACCAGTGTTAAAGAGCAATTTTGACTGATGCAATAATGTCGCATTGTCACGCTCTTCAAAAGCCTTTCCATACTTCTCAGAGAAACTCATTAGACCACTAAACTGACTGTTCAACAATAGTAAAATGACAAGATTGTGAAGTCTGGTCCTGGTCCCTCTGTCTTTATATATACACAATGACTCAGTAAAGATAAACCCATTTTAGGTTTTGTCACAATTTATTATACCTAGATGTGCAATCTGGTTTCAATTAAAAAATATATACAATATAATGCATATTAATAGCACTGCAAGCAATGACAATCCAAATTAAGTAAGCAAAAACAAAGCTCATAAATTTATAAATGGTGTGAGCTTACCTCAAGAATTGGATCAGAATACATTACGTTGTTTCCAATGTGAACGTAGAAATGTCGAAGCAGCTAAAAATATATGTAGAATTGTAGACGAACTGAGGGAACACCAACATGTCAGTACAGCAATTAAAATTTTAATGATAATAAGGCACAAGAATGAATATCAAGCCAAGAAGATTCAATATATGGAATAAATAAAACTCCATTAAAAAGAAACTGTTAATTCATTTTCCAAAACGTAAAAGTGAAAGAATTAAATCCATTCCAACCAAATAGTAAATGGAATCAACTGATTACACATATTACATCAATCAGAACTTAAAGTCTCAAATTCAGGAAAAAATTAGCTTCAAGATAATGTATTAAAATTGCCTAAGATTTTCTGGATGAATATCTAAAATATTACACAGTTGATCGTCCGGTGGCAAATTTAGCCGTGTATAGCAATTTCAGCAATGTTCTGTTCTAATCCTTACTCCATACAATGACAAGCCCCCCTCCGTAGGATTTAAGGAAACACTTACTCCTTCCCCTTCTTTGTGTTTCTCTGCAAAGGCTGAGAACTCGACCAGGCGTAGCTTAGGCCCTGCTATGCTGCGACCTTGCCATGGTGGAGCCACCGCAACCATCTCAGATGGCAGAGGCAGAAGCGACTTAGCAGACGGATATCCTGGACTCATGTAAGGTGGCCTCATGCTAGACAAACAGACAGACTTACTGTTCTCTTGTTATGACAAGAGTCTATACAGCAGAAGGTGTAATTCACAATATCTCAACTAATTGCATAAATCTATCTAAAGGCATATCATATATATTGCGGCAACGGTGTATAAATGAGTCTGGTAAAATCCATTTATATAACTATAGGCTGTTCACATAGAACAATTAAATATTAGTGTATTGAGTGTAAGCTAGAATGTATTCACCAATCCCATCCATACTTCATTATATGAGTATTTAAACTCTTTATCATATGAAATAGTAAGTCCTAGCCGCATGTCATAATTTGTCTCAAATGCAGTTATTATATTTATTCTGTGTTATATTAGTAGTTCCGCAGCATCTGTGGCAGGCTTCAACATTAATGATGAATAAACTTACAGGACAATCTGGGAATAATAAAGAGCACACTGCTCCAGTTACTTACTTAGGTGTAATAGCATTAGGATTCCACAGCTGCAAAAAAATTAATAAAGAAAGTTAAACTCTAGCAACATGAAGGAAATAGAAAATAGTTACAAGGAAATATAAAACACATTTTTGGCTTTCTTCAAAAAAAACCAAAATATCAGTATTTAAATAATTAATGGATCACAAGATATTCAGCAAAACAACAGTTTTGTTTCTCTTTGGAGAGAGAATTATTCTGTTACTCAATCAACTGAATTAAATATTTACATTAAATACATTAGATTAAATATTTACACAGTACAGGAAATAGATTGAATTTTGCACACATATGCAAAGTCCAAAAGTCAGTGGAGAGAGCTAAGTAACTCCAGATACTAATGCTAGTCAAGGTCTACTGATAACAGCTGCCTGCAATTCTCAACAATTTGATAATAACCACAGAGAAATCGAAGAATTACTTTTCTTTTTACAAGCATCTTATTTCTATGACCACAACTGGGAAGGGAAATATTCGTTTAATTATAGCTGTGAGAAGTGCTTTATTTATGCTTTCACTACCTTACATAATTACATTTACATGGAAGGAGTAACATTCAGAGGACAATAAGTTGCTACAGTTTCTTTGGAAACAATCATCTCTGCATCTGAAGCAAAGTTCATTGACTCTTCCCATCTCAAGCAGATGACTGGAGAATTCCAGACCAGTAACAACCATCAACCATCGTTAGATACCTATATCAGTATGTAGACATCGTCACATGCACCCAAACTGAAAATTGCTTCTTAACTCTTAAAATATTATTTACAATGCATAACAGAAGCACTGCCAGTATATAAGCAAGACAGGACATTTAGACTTTTCCCACAAAAACAGTATAAATAACGAACGTCTTGTTACTAAAGCATCATATACAGCCCACTGGTCATTTGAATTCAACTGTAACCGATTACGATTACTAAACATCGTCTTACTAAAAGCAGCCATCGTGTGTTTCTTATTACAAGTCCGCAACATATTATTGACTGATAGAGGTTACTGTGAGTCAGATCAACAAGTTCAGCGCCTACATGTTTCTATCCTCTATTCAGCTGCAAACTCCATAATAAGTCATCCATGTTTTGTTATGGTAAATCTAAAGGTTTACTTACTTACTAGTAGATTTGACATTTTTTTAGAACAATTCACTCGCATACTGCACTTACCTGAGCTGTATAGTCTGCAAATCCTTGTGGAAGATTCGTGGCCTGAGGGGGAAGGGGAGGTGGAGGAGGCAATGAACTTGGCAACTGAGGAATACCGATAACAACGGGTTTGCTTAAGGTGGTCGACGACACAATCTGGGCGGAAGACATTGTGGAGAAGCTGTGCAGGGCTTTTTCTTTTGAGCTCAGATCCTAAAAAAGGTATTCATTTAGACATCCGATTTTGGTTCTGCAGTGATGAACAATGTACATAGTTGTTTAAAAGATGAATCTCTGCATAGGCTCGATTCATCATGTATCACCCCCAAGGCAGTAGAAGTGTTGGGGCAAAATGATGTGCTACACTAACTGCCTAACAACAATTCATTTACAAGAAACAGTAATCTTTCTACAACACTAACTGCCATCCAGCATACAAATTAATTAAATAATTAACACATCTTATGAATCAATATTCATGCTAGTTGGGATTGTAGGTTTAGTTAGTCTAAGGCTGTTATAATGTAAGTCCAAACTGACCATCAACGTCAATTATTTATCATTTCAAACCAATTTTATATAAAATAAGCGGAACTTGGGACTTTTCTGGGTCTAAGCTTTTATTTCATTAACATGTTTGCACACTGCATCTTGTCACATGTATGTTTAATATTGAATGAATAAATGAAATGAAAATGCACTAAACACATTATCATCGTCCAAGTTTAAGGTATTCTGTGCATTTATGCTGAGCACTGCATTATAACCACAACATCTAATGTTTGCTGAGAGTGTAATACATCCGAAAAACGTCCTTGGCCTGGTGTGGAGAGGAACCTTCACGTACAATCACCTTACTTCTGTATCGGCAAAGCATTGCTGGCTGCCTGTTATGGTCAGAATCACTTGTTGCAAGATAGCTCTTCTTACGTGCACTGAATCTCTTAACCATAAATCAACCTTGCTTACCAGCCGCCTTTCTACAGCACTACCTGCCACCCCTCGATCTCTTTGATCATTTACAGACAACTGTTTATCCGTCCCTGAACATCAGAGACAATCGGTCTGCGTTACGCACGTGCACAATTCACCGATTCTGTTTACATTACTCGTAACAAAATCCTTTAAAGACATATTTCAACAACCAGCTGAAGACCAATCTGCCTTACTGCTCATGTCCACTCATCTCCACGATTCCTCACAGAGCCAATGGCCAATGGAAATATTGTGCGTAACAATATACATTAAATGTCAATGTAAATGTCATTGTAAATCTCAATTTATATGGCGCCCCTCAAAGCGAACTCAACAGAGGCGCTCCCGACCCGATGGAGCAGAGCCATATGTGAACAACATAGTCTTCAGGCGCCGACGGAACCTGGAAGGAGAGAGAGAGAGAGAGTAGTTCCTGCCTCTGGGCAAAAGGAACATAAGCAAAGCTGCAAGCCTGGACCGTGGCAGAATGCATAATTAATGCTTTTGGATATTTTACATTTGGGTAACAACGCTCACATTGAGTAATCGCCGTTCTTGTCACTTCGGACTAATGCTTGTAAAGCTTACATTTTAGGGTTTTAGAAATCAGGATATCAGCCTGAGTGGCAATGCAATTTCAACTAATGCAAATCAAAGCAACTTTTATTTGTCTAGAAAGTGTAGATCCAATATCTTCAGTATACAATAGACCTGTTAAAAATATACAAAATTATTAATTAGTCAATTTACCTTTAGCTGTGATTGAATTTCTTTTGATTTGCGACGTGCTAGCACCTGAATATGACTGGAGACCTGCTTTCGTGACCTCACTTTTCCCGTCTTTAGCTTGATGTAGCGAGCTATAAGTTCATTGCGTCCTGAAATCAAGAGGTAAGCAAGTATTATTTCTCACTCTAAATCTTCATTGCGAATTGATGACTCAACATCAACATCATAGTTACCACTACTTATTTGACCTGATATTATTACCTGACAAGGCTGACACACATGTAATGGACCAATGGTATTTAATACAATACAATACAACTGCATTTGATACAGTACAACACAGCTCTATTTTATATTGTGGCTTTATTGCCCTCACTGCAAGGTCTACGAGCAATTAGCTTTCATTATTATATTCGCGTTGATTAAACAAGGTTCATGTAAACTTATGTTTCTCATTGATGGAACAAAGCAAAGCACTCATTTGCTCACATTCCCCAGCACACCTAACCTATCCAATTTTTCAAGAAATAAAATGCAACAATAGGTTCACACAATAATGATAATTAATTTAACACAGACACAAGTCTAGCAATTTAATGACTAAAAATCGTGAAAAATTCTGCTTATCCATTTGTCAATTCAGAACCTCAGTTGAAAGCTACTGCTCTAGTCGTTAGATGTGGAATTGTCATTCAACAGGTCGGGGTTAAGTACCCGTTTGGACAGAAATTTTTCAGATTTCAGTACCAAATGTGTGGTAACATTCAGAGGACAATAAATTGCTACAGTTTCTTTGGAAACAATCATCTCTGTATCTGAAACAAAGGGGTGGGTCCGTGGCTTAGCGGAGAGAGCGGTTGGCCGATAAGCTAAGCCAGTGGTTCTTAACCTTTTGAAGGGTGCCGAACCCCACGAAGAATCAATGACCCTCACCGAACCCCTCAAGTTTGAACAATAATTTTTTGAGTAATGGGAAGAGAAAGAGATAAACATTTGTATGAAAAATGTGATATAATAGGAACACATTCAATACAATGAACTACTAACAGTTAACTAAATCAAATGAAAGTTGAACTATACAAATAAAATAGCAAATGATTTTCTACTTAAACTCACTGACCCTGAGCATGTATATATTTCAGGGGTTCGGTCGAACACCGGTTAAGAACCACTGTTCTAAGTCAAGGTTCTACAGGGGCTTCTATCCACACCCCTCCCAAGCAGCCGGGCTCAAAAACGCATGACTTTCCATTTCCTCCACTTAAAAATATTCTTCCATCCACTCTGACCAGTCTTCCCCCCGCCTATTTCTGAAATTTATACATTATGAAATGTCCCCCCCCCTGTTTTCCACTGGGCGCCGCTGGGTATAGGGATAGATGCCCCTGAGGTTCTATGCGGATGGTCCTAAAACGTCTACTACGCCTTTGAGTTTATCCTTCGAATCGCAAGGGCGTAGACTAAAATAGGGCCTCTACCTACCGTTCGTTCTGTGCTATTCTGTAAACTTTTTGTGTTAGGCCTACTGTCTTTCGTTGGGACATTTGTCAAGCTAATTTATTAGTTACCGGTTTCTTTCCATTCTACACTATTTTCGTTCTCTTCAGTCTTAATTCTTAAACAGTAACGGTCATCATAACCCGTGCAGTAGGCCTAAGCCAAAAACGCACTCCGGTGGCCATGTAGATTTGCCTCTTCCGGGCAGAAAAACGATTTTCTGCCCAGAAGAGCAGATTCAGGGATAATTAGTAGTATGTGTGTCACTCGCTAGGTGATGACATGTTGCGTCCCAACCACAGATAATAATATTATAAAATGTTCTCGGTTATTCGGCAAAGGCGGATGGTGTCGCCATCTTGCGAGTGCATAGGCAGTTATCTCCCAGTTGTGTCCATCATAGCAATAAAAAATGTAAAGAAATGTTCCTATATGACAATCTCGTGTATATTTAGTCGAAATTTATTGCTAATTTAATTGTGATTTACTGTTAATGTAGGTCCAATTTAACGTGAGTATCTTTATATTTTTATTGCTTCTCTAAATCCTCTTGACCACCACAGATTCCGTGGACAAAACTGAATAACTGGACAATACATGGTTGAACGTTGCTTCGGCGTGTTAACTAACTATTTTTTACTCTAACATGTAACGATGTTAGTAAAAACAACAAAAGAAAGATGAAAGAAAGATAAGGATTAGCTCCACTTGCGTCTCTATGTTGGACAACTATTTTGAGCTCAACCAATCACGCGTCGTCACAAATATACGTTAAGCCAATGGCTCTGTATTCTTTCGCTCTGCTATTAAGGACAGCTTAGTAATGTAGGCCCACACCTAAGACAAGAATTAGAATAAGCTATGAAAATGTTGGATTTAAAAGAGAAACGGGTTGAGGAACGAAGTTATCAATGATAAAACTAGAAGTGGGATTAAGGATGAAAATATTGGTAGCGATACAGAAGCGGGAATA
>JAQFXW010002203.1:0-13442 GCA_034693945.1 Dendrobaena attemsi
TAGTGTTACAGTAGTGGTGAAGGTCGGCGCGTTGCAACCAAAGGGTTGCGGGTTCGAATCCCACCCATCGGGTAAGGACCTTTAGCAAGTCCTTCACTCACAATTGCTGAAGCGCTTCGGCGTGTAAAACTCCGATACCTTCTGGCTGTAGTCGGGACCACCTCTCAATAGTAGTGGACTGTAAGAGGCTGTATAGAAATACACACATACATACGTACACGTATATTCTAAAGAGCCTTCTGTTTGCTGCGTTTAACTTAACAAGATGTTATGAATATTGAGTGTTTATCTCAACTGTATTGGCTCTCGCACTATGAAAGGAAATCTGTCTGCATCAGACAGTGTTGCTGTAGTGGGTCTAACGACAGGCAGACATAAACAGGCACACTAAGAAGCATACAAACAAACGTCCACAGACGTACACCTTCTACAGACCAACAGCTTAGTAGGCTAAATAGCCTACCTGGCCTCCATTGCGATGTGATTTTAGGGATCGTGAAGGGGGTAATTAAGTCAAATATCTCCACAGGTACGCATAAAAGCTCCCCCACCAAAAGTGGCGATTGTTGATTGGTAGCCGAACGTTCTGTGGGCGCAATTGAAAACTCATTCGGGAGTCTCGGATCTGTCGGACCGCACAGGAGACGTGTTGTTGCACGGGGCGAGCGTCGCGGAGGCTTTGGAGCAATAACTGCCTTACGCTATGCTTGATTTTTCGTCGCGGCGAATCATTCAACATTGGACGTATGAACAGAAACTCACCGGAACGGCGTGCCGGTTCCTTTTCACGATCGGAATACCATAGCGCATCTTTCTTTGAAAACCATTCTACCATGCATAGCTGCCATTCGATTTTACTCCTAGCGAAATAGAATAAGGTTATCCTCTAGCGAAATTGAGTATCTCCTATAAAAAGAGCATTGCCCTGGCCAAATAGTAAAGTAAAGTAAGAGGATTTATAAATAGCCTACAAATTGTCTTCAGCAGAAGTAAATGACTGACTTCTTTAATGCGTGAATTTTAGCATGAATTTCACTTGTACATAAGCCAATAATTGAATAGGTTAATTTCGTCCGAGCCTTTAGTGAAGGAAACTGTAACCCGTAAAATCTACGCAATGTGAACATGTTGATTAAATTGATAATAATCGGAACTGTTCATAGAGCGTTAGTGCCAGACATCGTTACATTGTTACGACGAGAATATTATGGTTTAGATAGAATAATCATATTTAATTAGACTGAGTTATTCGCCAGATGACAGCAGTCTGCTGTTTACCGGAAAATAACTGTTCACCAGTGGCATAGGGCCTTTTATAAATCGCTTGTAGGTCAGTGGAATTAAGTAAAAGATTGATTAATTGCGGAGTTTGTTTGAAAGCAAGAGAAGCTTCTATCAAAAACCACTTGTCACTACCATATTGAACTATTAAACACCGTTATCACAGGTAACATTCCAATGAGAAATATTTTATCAGTTTCGCCGTTATTTTAATTCGTAAGCTTGCAAGCTATTTTACATTTTTTAACACCGGCATTTCAGAATGTTGGCATGACTGTCAATAATGGTTCGAAACGCTTCATATAGCGCATTTTTATGGGCTATGCTGAGGCGCTGCCGACTACAGCTTTGAGAGGGAGTTCTAGCGAGCAAGCGTAGACCTTACGGTAGGCTGCTACGGATAGAAGAACCAAGCCACTCGTAATTTTGAAAAATCCTAAGATCTCGTCTTTGGTATCCCAAATCGCACGGATACTTTCCTGAAATTTGCTTTCGTGACATATTTAAGGCTTCAACTGTATACTATTCTAACACTATCCAAGACTACAGCTTAATAGACGACAGCGCTTAGTTATAGAGATGCCAAGATTTCTCCAAAATATCATAGCAGCTGGGCCCGGTTTAACCACTAGGGCGTCAAAATGTGATGGGACGGAAAATTTGTGATAGAAGTGTAATTCAGTTGAGACAATCATATGTGTGTGTTTCGGAAGTTTAACGACAGCTTATGACAACAGAGGCCGTTGCCGTCGGTGCAGACATTGGTCAAGCATGTTTCAGCTTCTAATCATACGATACAAAAATCATGCGTAAGAGTAATGATAATTAATAGTAGAGCCGGCGAAATGAATCGTAATTGAAAATCGCTCGCCAGATGTCAGTGGTATATCGGACATTAGTTGAAATCGAAAAAATTTATAAAGTACGTCTGACTGTATTGACGCGCATTTCTGTGACCGAAATTATATTTATAAAATGCACTTTTTATCCGTAAAGTTGTAGGCCTACTCATTAAAATACTACTTATTGCGAACAGAGTTTGAACGTGGGAGCGTACTTCTTTACTAATAAAACACCGCGTTTAGTTGAGAAATTATGCTGATAAGGTAATAATCGACGTGCATATTTCTTGATTAGGCATTAAAGCTGAAACACAATAGACCGATTTTTGCACCGACGGAAACGACCTCTGTTGTCGTAAGCTGTCGTTAAACTGAAGAAACGCACTCCTACTTGTTGATTCCATCTAGTCGTTTCAACTCTTTGCAATTGTAACCCTGAGATTTGCGAATGCCAGTAAATAGTAATAGGCTATAACAGTAAGTAACAGAATTCCCGATTCGAGTTTCCACTACGTGTTTATCTCTGCACTGCCAAATCAGAATCGTATAAGCTTATGTTTCGATTTCAGTTCGGGTCTCATTTATTTATTTATTCACACATTTCTATACCGCCTCTTCAAGTCTCCTCCTGCTCAGAGGCGGTACCGACTACAGCCCGGTGGTGTGTCGGAGTTTACATGCCGAAGCGCAACGAGCAACTGTGAGTGAAGAACTTGCTCAAGGTCTTTACGCGGCGGGTGGGATTCGAACCTCCTACCTTTCGGTTGCAAGGCGGCGACCTTAACCACTACACTACCGCGCCCCACAACCGCCTCATGTTCGTTGCCTTGAAGGAACGAGTGTAAATCGATTTTTCTATTGCAGAGGCACATGGCCTCGACACTCTTCATTACATTATCAATGAATTGATCGGATGATATCCTTCACCCTCGCTCGCCCGTTTGAATGGACGTCACGCCATTTAGGTCCCCGTGTAGGACCTTGCTAGCTCGACATTCTTAACTCCGCGGCACCTAGGCTTTAACCGGGGTTGGCTGAACAACCGGCCGACGGTAGCAGGTTCGAAGCCCGCCTCAAGCCGTTGCGTAGGAATCTTGAGCAAGTCCTTAGCTCGCATTTGCTCTGCGGTACAATTGGGCGTGTGAGCACCTCTGTAAGATGGGCTATATATAAAATTACTGTTGTATTGTATTGTATCATATAATGGGATGCGGTAGTGTAGTGGTGAAGGTCGCAGCCTCGCAACCGAAAAGTTGTGGGTTCGAATCCCATCCACCGCGTAAGGACCTTTAGCAAGTCCTTCACTCACAATTGGTGAAGCGCTTCGGCGTGTAAAACTCTGACACACCCTCGGGCTGTAGTCGGAATAGTAGTGGACTGTAAGAGGCGGTATAGAAATACACACATACATACATACATATTACATAAGGAGCCAATGTCATGCACAGAATCCTGCTATCTTGACCACTCTCAACATCTATAATTCTTTCGCTATGCTACTAACAAGAGTCACATAATTTCAATGTCCAGCTGAGAGCTTACCGATATCTCTGTGCCATTTACGAGTACAGTGTAGTTATTAACCATGGCAACAACGGCAACGCTCATGTTGACTCGCAGGGCATATATGTTACCTGTGTAATGTATCATGCACCAATAATAAGACACACAAATAAACTGGAAATTAATATGATATATTTAATATATATATATATATATATATATAATAATTATAGTGTTAATATCACACATTTTTGTAGGCATTTCATGCATTGTAGGCCTAAATATAATATATATAAATTATACATCAGTCTATTATATCATATCTAGTTAAATTATGTATTGTGTGACTGTTAGTGTACAATTTTGTAAAACCAGATTCTGCAGCTGCTTATAAAATCAATACATAAAATGAAGCAAAAGGTCAAAATATTATAAGTACTTTCTTTTTCTGTACATCTGTTGTCTGCATAAATGCTAACTGAGGGCAATTTGCAAGGTAAAATACAATTACTTTGACATTGATTATAATTCAATAATAGCATAAATTTTTCATGTTGATTTCTCTGACAAGTTTGAAAGTACCAGTATTTACAAGTAAATTACGGCTTGCTTCATGATAACAGAAACAGTGATGCACAACAGCAGAGAAAAAGATTAGATTAATGAAAAGAAGTAATCAAGCTGATGGCTTACAACATCCGAGGAACATCATCAGAGCCAGAATGTATCGTTTTGGAACCGGTTTCAGCCATTTCCGCCTGCTGGGCGATAAGCTCTCCAGATCACCTTCAAGTTCATGTTTGAAGCTTTGCTTTATAGATGTCCTCTCATCCGGGCCATACTCCAATTCACCCGACATTCTGTCCGTCAACTCTGACAGTGGCAGCAAAGCCTGACTGAGAGAGTTTTTGTCCAACTAAAATGTGAAGAAGAGAAACTGAAATGCACCTTCTGTGGCTTCCCTCATAATAGCAATATTATGCTCAGATTAACATAATCCTTTTCAAAACAAGCCCTATATAAATGTTCCTCTGAACATGTTCCTTTTCCTTTTCTAATTATACCCCGTAAGTCAATGTCATCTGTCGCTGGCTTCCCACTTCAAATCTGAAGTTGAATGTTTGGATAACACTACATGTATATGTCTAGTGGAGTGAACACAGAAGAATTGCAGTGATACAGTTATACATCATTTAAAAAACCATCATCAGCTAATCACAGTAACATGGAAAGAACAAGTTTAATTTCATTTTATCTCATTACAACTATTGTGTTCATATTAATTTTTATTTATTTATTTATTCATATATTTTATACTGATTCTTCAAGTCCACTACTACTCAGAGGCGGTCTTACCACAGCCGTAGGTGTGTCAGAGTCAACACGCTGAAGCGCCTCAAGCAATTGTGAGTGAAGGACTTGCTCAAGGTCCTTACGCTAGGGCCCGAATTGAACCCACGACCCTTCGGACGCAAGGCGATGACTATCCCACTGTGCCACAATGCCTCACATATAGCCACTCTTTAAGGGGCTATGCAGAGTCCCTCCCAACACCAGTACCGGCAAATAGAGCAGTCTTAAGATGAAAGAGGAAAGTCCAAGATGGAGTCCTTGAAAGAAAGCGTAAAGCCAAAAGTACCGTAGATTAATCTAGATCGAAGCGCCAACCACTGAAAAGCATGATCCTGCCTAGTAGATGAGCAGACTAACGCAACAGAAGGCAATTTGAACAGAAAGAGTGAGGGCGTCTAACACTGAGGATAGGTCAGCTTAGGGCTACATAATAGTTCGGAAAGGTAGGCAAGTCCTACCAAGCATTGCCAAACTAAACCGCAATCCTGTATATGATGTGCTGCTTAATTAAGGCGAGTCAATGTAGCCTATTACATCACACAGGAAACTTGAAAGTGGAGACATGGTCAAAGTTGTGCTTGTGATATTTTGTACTGCTTTAATATATAGATAATTAAAGCACATATCACAGCCAAAATGAAATAAATGAGCAACAACACTTTTAAAAATGTAGACATCATCGAAAACTCTGGCTGGTTTTTGCAATCTAAGCTATGTTGGATTCCTTCTGTTTGAACACTAATGGTCATTATGGCCATGTGAGAATGTGAGGTAGCAAACAAAGGAAATTATGCACGTAGGAGAATTTTCATTATGCAATATGCACATACTGAAGAGTATCTGTGCTGGACTACAGAAATTCCTAGTACTGTAGGAACTCACGTTTCTTTGTCTCGGAACTTGCAAATTTGCTCTTTTTATCAGAAAATTTAAGAGTCGGATTTGAATGAATTTCTTTATTTGCTCTGTTTGTGACAAGGAATGCTACATTTGTACAAAATTTACACTAAACTCTAGGTCATTCGAGGTCACAGAAAATTAAATCTACCAAAAATAACAGGAAATGGACAGGTCGCAAGGCCGTAGCCAGGATTTTGTTTCGGGGAATGTTTTCTACCTCCCAAATACATTTCTTTGACATTATTTCATTTCGGGGGGTGTTTTACACCCAAAAAAGCGTATTTTCCTAACTTCTTGCACTAAAAACGAACTTTTACATTGCAATTTTTTTATTTTGGGGGTGTTTAAACACCCATAACACCCCTCTGTCTACGGCATTGGCAGGTCGTGTAATTGTTGAACTTGGTTAATTTCTTCTTGTGTTTCTTATCTATATGGTGGTGCTCAATAGCATAGTGGCTGGCTTGATAAATTAACAATCGAGTGGTTGAGGTCAAAATGCTGAATAGGACAGAAATTTTCTTCAAGATGCCTGATCCGCTTGTGGCCCTATAGTAAACTCAGCCATGAACTTACTAACAGTGGAAAGATCAGAGAGTGAGAGACAGCACCTCATACGCACATATACTTCAGGTTAATTTAATAAGATGCATAATTTATAATCAGAAAACTTCATTGGTCTTAATCCTGAGGAATCAAGCATTTAGGGGCTTTTAGGGCCTACTTGTTTTTCAAACAACAGCTCCAATTAAAAACGAAATTCAGCTTTGACATTTAATGACAATGGTCAACAACTGTCAATTGCATACAAGTTGCAATAGGTCAAAGTGTCAAATGAAATACCGATTTGATAGTCACAATTCACAAAGTCATTCCCTGGCATTTTTAAGTATAGGATAAGCATAATATAGATTGTAGACAGAAAAAGGAACCTCCAACGGCTCAATAATAGCATTCTAATCCCAAAGGAATTCATATTATCACATAGGCCGTAGGGACAGTGTGAAATTAGGTAGTTAAAACAGAAACTTCAGGCGAGTTCTAGCGGGATAAGTCTTAATATTACTTTTGGGTCTTCCTGCTGGCTTTAAGCGACGATAAACCTGGGTTTAACCTTGCTTGTCCTTGCTTGTTTGTTGAAGCACCGTTGTCTTGTCTTGTTTAATTAAAAAAAACATTGAACTGCATAATATTATTTTTAGTCAGAAACAGCAATGGGTTTGCGCTACATCTGATCATCTACCGCGATAGGCTTAACAACATCTGACATCCTTGCTACATTTAGCCGTAGACCACCAACGACGACCTACGTTGTTTTATCGATCAAAATAATATTGTTTACGTTCACTCACCAACAAGAATCGCGTTTTAAATCGCCACAAAACCATTTAATGTATATCAAATGTTTGCCTTACCTTCCTCCCGGCCAAACAACCATATGGAACCTCTCAAGAATTAAGAATAATTTAATAATATAAGACAGCTTGGCTGAATGGCCGATGCATTTGCCAGGCGCGCCCTTCACGGCTCCCGCGTCGCATAATCATGCTCTGCGTCCGTTGATTCGGTGAATAGAAAAGATGCTTGCACACAGCAGCAGCAGCAGCTGTTGCAGAAGCCAGCACGATTAGGCTACTCGATTGCTGGCGCGGGTAGAGTCGCTTGCAAGATAGAATCGATACATTCAAGTAGGCCTACTCGACAAGTCGACAACAATAGCCCACTGATTAGCTATTGTTGTCTTTGTTTCGTGAGCTAAATGTAAATTCAGTTAGGGGCCTACATGCTTAGGCCTACAAGAAATTCTCTGTTTTAAGTTTCACACAGAAGCGTAAGAATTTGCAGGCAGCAGACTTGCAGCTAGGCCTAAAGAGGTCAGATTGAGGGTACATTGTTTCTGACAGCCTGAATAAGGCTAGAAACAAGATAAAATTAAGACAATAAATGGAAAATCACAGGTATTGTGAAACGCAGGCTCTATCACCTATAATATTGACCTTCTTTTAGAAAACGTGCGCGCGGATCGGGGATTGCGGTTTGCCTCTCGAGTCTCGACGCTGGCTTAATTTATGCTGGCATTTCAGAAATCTGAATGTCGGGGGAGGGGTAAGCACACCCAGAATGATGTTAGATGGCAAAAGTGGCGTCAAATTATTTTTCGAGGTCCTCATCACATCAAACTATCCAAAAGGGAAAAGGCGCAAATTTATTATAATTAAATGCATTGTACAACAAACTGACATAGTAGGCTAAATGGTGAATTAGAAAAGGTGTCGGATTGGTTTCTGGCAAATAAATTGTCCCTTAATTTAGAAAAAAACTAACTTAATCATTTTTAGATCTCACTGCAAAGGTTTGCCTAAGTTGATTGATAACAGTACAATAGATAATAATTAAGGTAATCACTCAATTAACTTCTTCCATACTTTTGGGAGTTTATATTGACCAACACTTGACATGGAAGGAACATACTATTGCTCATGTCTCTCAAAAATTGTCTAAAATAATTGACATTATCTCAAGAGTTCAACATATGCCTTACATAAAACTGTGCTAAATAATCTTATTATAGCCTACGCTTGTGGTATCCATATTTTTCATATTGTAATTATTTGGTCTGCCAATTATCCATCGCGTCTGAATTGTCTAATAGTCTTACAGAAACACGCAGCTCGATTAATATGTGGACTCCATTCGAGAACCTTCTGTAATGTGCTTTTTTTAAACTCGGTATTTTAACTTTTGAGTGTGTTACAAAGTTACAGATATGCATATTCATGTACCGATATAAAAATAATCTGTCACCATCGATATTTTAATGGTTGTTTCAGAGGTGTCTCAGAATTGCATAACCATTTAACTAGATCTTGCATGAAATTGTGTCAACAATATGCTCGTAGACCTACTGACATAAAGAAATTTTCTAATTTGGTTAAAGGACCAGTTGTATGGAACTTGCAACTTTCTGCTCTAACTAAATTACGCACTTTGCATCAGTTTAAATCGCATCTAAACGTTATGTCTTAAGAATAATGATTGTCACTTTAAAAATGGACTTGTAAACAAAATACTGATTAATATGGCATGTTAATATTAATTAAGATTGTTATGATTGTTGCTGCCACCGGTACAACATGTTCATGTAGGCCTACTTGGGTGGCTCTTATATTAGCGGGACCAATAATTATGGTTCCTTTTGAGTTATCCCTTGGATGCCTATTGGGAAATTTATTTGTAGAGTCTGGTTTGTATGTGTTGTGGCAATCAATAAAGTGACTACTACTACTAATACTAAAAATTCGAAATGGGATGAAGGAAAGGCAACTTAACTACCAATGGATACATTTATAATCGTTCACATCTCTACAGCATATCTGCTGAAACGTCAGTGCAGATAGGAAAACAGTGCTGCATAATTCAATTGCGATAATATAAAATAATAATTATAACAACATGGCCGACCTAAACTGTCAAGACACTTTAATAGTAATCACTAACTGCAAAGAAAAGTAACTAATATTAAATCCAACACAGAGTAATTGGATAGCATTCATAAAAAGAGCTTTTCGAGATAGCAATTCAAAACTAGTAATTTATTGACAAGAATCATGTCTACATTAAATGGTTTATAGGTCAAAGATAAGAGTTCTGGATTTAGATGCCACATTTTACGAAGTATTATATTTTCACCGATTAAAGAGCAACTTGAAAGATATATTTAAAATTCGCATCAGATATGTCGACCTAGTTATAACCGTCACATAGCCAAGTGTAAGTCTCTATCGAGTTGCTATACATGAAAGTAGTCGAATTCATCGTTGCTCTTATCCTTCGAGCATCAACGGTAAGTACAGAATAATTTTATTCTATAAGAAAAACTATTTTTTCACCACAGGGACAACTAGGTAGATGTTCCTCAAATAGATCGTTGAATGTTTCTGTCTCAGGGATGTCACAGTGACTACAACAATGCATCCTGAATTCTTCTTCGACTTCAAACAACGAGTCACAAAGACCACAACCATAAACTCTGTTAGCTAAGGGATTCACAATTTCATGAGCAATGAATATTGACTCATCTGTGCTTGAAAAATCAATCATTTCCATCCATAGCAAATGATCTTCATCACCAGCTGATGTACTGAATCTCCTAACTGAAGTATTTCCATCGCTCATACGTAATTCGCTCTGGCCTATTTTTTCACAGACGTTTAACTTGACATGGCGATGGAGACTGTAAATGTCCTCAAATGCTGTGTCACAGAAATTACATTTGTACGGTTTACCATTAGCATGGGTATTTATATGTTTCTTCAGAAGCTGAGTGGAGCCGAATGCTTTTTCACATAGTTGACATTTGTATGGCATTTCTCCAGCATGGGCTCTTGTATGTAAAACCAGATGCCAACTGTGAGAAAATGTCATATGGCATATGTTGCACGCAATTGGCTTTTCTATTGTGTGGGCTCTTACGTGGGCTTTTAAGGCACCCACATGTGTGAATGGTTGACCACAGATTTCACATTTGTATGGTTTTTCAAAAATATGGATTCTTTTATGAGCACTCAAATGGAAACTGCTGATGAACGTTTTGTCACAGAGGCTGCACATGTAGGGGTTTTCGTCAATCTGGCGTATTCCTCCCTGGGATATCGCGTAACGTCCAATGAGATTGTATGCGTTATTTCCTCTAGCCGAGCCTATATCAAACACATGTGGTTTGAACTCAGTATGGCTTGTTGAATGCAGCTGTAGGCTAGCAGCATCCTTAAATGCTAACTGACAAAGTTGACAAATGTGTGGCTTTTCCTCATGTTCTATGAGACTACTTGTATGTGGACCTCCATCATTGAAAACTGTTGCTTCGCTACTCTGAGTCTGCTGCTCCTCATCTTCATGGGTATGTGTTTCGATATGAACATTGAGTTCTTTGATACTTTTGCAAAGTTTCAGACATATTCGACAGATGGAGGACAATCGCTTCAACGAGATTTCCGGAATTTTGTTTGATGTCGACATATTGAATTAACGAACCGGTTCTTTTCTATTTGTCATTTATGTGTAATTAGTGAACAACTTTCAATAGCTTTTAAATTCTATTTTTTTCCCAACCTTCGACGATGCTGCAAATTCAAAATGTAACAGAATAAACTTTTTTAAAGAAATACACCAACCGCTCTTAGTTCATGGATGCCTCTAATAAAGTAATAACTACTGTCTGAAATACTGAACTTTTCAGCCATCTTTGTGACATTTGTCTTTCCTCACATAAGTATCTAAGTGTCATGTAGAAGTGTACCTGTATACATAAATTGCCATTATGTAAAATGAATCTACATATCATTCATGGATGAAAGTTTCAAAACTGATGGAAAATTATTACATGAATAATGAAATAACAGGAAACAATAAGAATATTGAAAATAAAGCTTGTTTATCAAAACACAACTATTGCAAGTCACTTGAAAGCGTGAACAAACATGCACACTCATAATTATCATAGTCATGACATTGTGTTTTCTTTTGTGATCTTAGGCCATCTTATACTTTAGCACTGTTTATTCAGCACATACTGGCAAATCATATACTGTCTAACCTATATACTGATTTGGTAAAGTATCGCTTTAACGGAAAAAAATATTACGTCTTGTATATTTCCTCTATCGTTTTAACAAACATTATTATTTCGTACATTAATTGTAGTCCACGTTTCAAAGTGATGAAAATGTTGGAATTCAACAGAAGCAGGATGAGGAATGAAGTTTTCAATGCTAAACTGGAAGCGGGATGACTGATGAAAATGTTGACAGTGATGAATATGTTGAGAATTAAAATAATAAGTCGGAATATGATAGCGAAAGGTACGCCCCTATACGATTAAATCTGCTAATACAACAGCCTAAGAATTAATTCCATTAAAAAGATACATGACCGGTTTGGGTTAGATAGGCCTACCTAAAATTGAAAAAATCAGTATGTCATGTTGAAGTGTACCTGTTTAAATGTCATTATTTAAAATGAACCCACATTTTTTGGATGAACTTCAATAACAAAAACAACGGTACTAAGTAGATATACGATGAAAATGTAAATTAAATTCGAAGTGGATTGAACGATAAGAAACATGTCTACAACTGGAAGCTGGATGTACGATGAAAATCTAACTTAAACTCGAAGTTGGGAGACATTAATACCATATGTTCATGAAGATATACGCTTAAAATATAAATAAAACTAAAATTGGGATGAAATTTGATAAACGAACTACAACTGGAAGCTGGAAATACGATTAAAATATGAATTAAACTCTAAACGGGATTACAGATGAAAATATAACTACGATTGGAAGCTGGATATAACAGTGAACCAGTTGTCGTGAGCCATTTGTCCGTGTACCATTTGTCTGTGAACCATTTGTCGTGGTGACACCGATTTGAAAGAGTTTAAAACGCCAAATACAATAGCTCGTAATACATGGGAGTTTAAAACGCTCAAATACGATTTAACCTCAAATTGAATACATGATTATCTTATAACAATAAAATGAAGATAAATAAGTCAAATGCAGTTATTGTTGGCAAAGCTCACTTTTTGCGGTTTTCGGATCATGAAAATGGCGACAATTAGAAAGAGAGCGGTCTGGTTCGAATAAGGATATTAACTTTGTCACTGTCATCTAGCGAACAAAACATGTACTAATGATACGAATGAAGTTATTACATGTAAATCGATTTTTGTCTGTGACGACGGTATAATGGCCTCGACCCTCTTCATTACATGTGTAATGAATTACAAGACGAGGTAT
The DNA here is from genome assembly GCA_034693945.1 of Dendrobaena attemsi. Lineage (NCBI taxonomy): Eukaryota > Metazoa > Annelida > Clitellata > Crassiclitellata > Lumbricidae > Dendrobaena > Dendrobaena attemsi. The sequence goes on from JAQFXW010002203.1 coordinate 12,685, forward strand.
TTACTCTTATATTTTCTGAAAACAGCAATCTCTTCATCTGAGTAAAGGTAAAGTCACAGTATATATAATTACATTATATATACTGTGGTAAAGTTTAGCGTAGTTCATTATAATAAATTCAACAGGTGCCGGCACATAATAATTTGTGGCCTATATTCCGACTTCCTCTTTAAATAAAAACATTTTCATAATGATAATCAATCATCCCGGTTCTTATTTTGGTTTAACTTCTTCATTTACATCCCGCTTCGATTTTAAATCAGCATTTTCCATCAGGCATGCGCAATTTTTCTCGTCGCTTATATAAGCTGTAATCCCGCTTTGATTTTGCAACCAATTTTTTCCCATCCTTCATCCTACTTCTAATTTATTCATCGACAACTTCATTTCTCATCCTACATTTCTTTAATTTCAAAATTTTAATATCGTATTCCAGCTTTTGTCATATGCCTAACAAATGACGCTGAACCATTTGTCTGAGGCTATGATAATGCTGTATGCATTAGTTATTTAGTCTACATAATTAACAATAATTATTGCATTATCTCAACTTCTGCAACAGAGCTTAGGTATGAAAGTTCACAAGCAAAGGGTGAATCACACTACATCCATGAACATCATTTCAATTCTTTAGCCGACACTTCCTTGGCACAAGTCCTGTCTAACGAGTTGACTAAGTTTTTTTATGGTTTTAAGAGTTTCCGATTCCGCATGACGCTAAGAAAAAAAAGAATTCCAACTCAGATTCCAGTTCAGTT
>JAQFXW010002204.1:0-13441 GCA_034693945.1 Dendrobaena attemsi
GGAGCGCTTCTGAAGGGCAAATGCTGTGAGAGGCGCTTTATAAATTCACAAATACAATACAATACAATACAATACTTCTTCTGCCCTGAAGTCATTTTCAATAGGCTTGATTCTGATGATTCATCTTTCTTTTATGAACGCCAGTCTCCAGGAATTTCGCCAGGGGGAGCTGACCTTACAGACCGGACCAGTCCATCACCAACTGAACGACGAGGCGAGACGGCGGGAAGAGATCCTTGACGTCAAGAGATCGTTGGCACAAGAAGTGATGCTCAAGAGCAAAGAAGATGCAGGTAAATGTCTCATTGTTTCTTAAGTAAAGAATCCATATAGGCACAGTGGTAATGTAATGTAATGTAAATACGACGATTTGTATAGCACCGTTGGTAGCGAGCTACTTCTAGGGTGCCAGTGGTGGTGTGACTGGAAGTGATCTTGGTAAACTAAGTGTAGCAAACCCTGAACAATTTGTCTGCTCTTACCAATCTTAATGATTTGGTGCTGGTATAAGCTATGGGAAGTGAAATGATAGGTTTTGCCATTATGTACTGATCCAGTGCCGACCATTGCTGGTTCAACCGCCGAAAAACAAAGAAATTAATACGTCCTTGTGTGGTCCATTATTAAACTTGGAAGCTTTAAATATGTTATTTTAAAGCTGATATAGTGTACACTGTACAGCTTGTGTAACAACGATATTTAAAGACGCTGTATCCATTGAAATTCCATCTCAAATGTGGTTGTAATGTAATATAAATATATTGGTAATTTCTCAGCACTATATGAATGCTGTCAGAGAGACCAAACGTGTTCAGCTAAGTTGGATCAAATAGAATCTGCTAGAGACTGAATGTTTGGTCATGTTGTGTCATGTGGTGAGGTGACCTCTGGTGAGGTCAAGCTCATAGAGGATCTGGAGCAAACGTGGAAAGCAATTAAGCACAATGAATATAAACTTATGAACTTTAACATCATGGGCATTGTGGACGATGTAGTGGGATATTCAAAGTCCCAAGGCAGGAGCATCGCGGGTTTGAATCAGACCCAAGCCACTGCGTAAGGGACTTTAAGCAAGTTCTTCACTCGCAATTGCTCAAGGCGCTTCGGCATGTAAACTCCGACACTCCTCCGGGCTGTGAGTAGTAGTTGATTTGAAAAGGTCGTATAGAATTATGTGAATAAATAAATAAATCTTTTAAACTTATGAAATTATATGAGCCCATAGCTGTTCTGCATGGTAGCCGTTTATGTTTTTCTAATTTGAATAAAGTTTTGAGGAGGCAAAACAATTATTGCCTTAGCTTCCTTTAATCCATTAAGATGCTGGTTTGGAAGTTATGTCTTGGGAATCATTTGCAGCTAGTGAACCCATCATCTAAAATTATTCTCCATCTTATAATGTTCACAACTTATTAGCATATACGCTGAAAATCTATATCTTTCACATTGACTTTTCTTCGGGTTTCCAGACTTTAGATCACACATTCGGACTATTGTAAGGTACCGTATCAAATAATAACTTAATTACTTTAGCCAAAATTATGTCCTGTTTCTAAGGACTTGATTTTAAATCCTGTTCATTTGTTTCATTGTTACAATTATGATCCATGTTTGATTAGTTTGTTTCTAGAAGTTTCTAAATTAAAAATTAATTTAATTCACAGCTCTCAGACGAAAAACAGGGTCCAGTAATGGCATGCTGTATGCACAAGATGGTTACTATGACTAAACGAAATTCCACTCACACAATTCCAAGATGTCCAACAACTATTAATGCCGTAACTTTGGCTGTTTTTACAGTATTTTTCTACATTTTCACATGCTATAAAGTGATACATTCTGTATTCTTTTCTTTCTAAAATTGTTTAAAATCATAAATTTCTTTCTAAGTACATGTTGAAATTGTTCTGTGTTACACTGTGACTTTAACAAGAAGCATGTACTAAAAGTGACTACTGGGAAGCCAATGCAGCTCATTATTAAAGTGTTATGTACATAGCTGAATGCAGCCTTGTCTATTTAAATTTTAGTTAGTCCAGTACTATGTTTAGCAGAAACCATTTGATTCATGAGGTTTCTCTTTTATTTCCTAGTTATTGTATTTTGCTGTTATGTAAAGGTTTAGATCTGGCTGCAAGTTGCGTGTTTTAAGGGTACCTGAAATAAGTTTATATCACAAAAAATATTTGTGTTATTCGCAAATGATCATAATTAATTTGTCCCTTTCAAAGCCAAATGAAATTATTTCAGTGAATGACTTTGTTCAATTTACTTATAATTGTTGTGGCTGATAATTGTTATTCTGGGCGAATCAGATGATGTGAATGTGATTTAGAAATGTCATTCTAAGTACTGAAGTTGTAATGACAATTGGTATTTGCCTTATTTATCAATTTTTCAAAATATCATTTAATTCCGTCGTGCACATGGCCAAGTAATATGTACAGGTATGTTAGTACGCGTTGGCTTTCTTAATCTGTTATGCTTGACTAGACGTTGTATATCGGGTCCAAATATGTGGTTCTGTCTTAGTTTTCCTTTTCACATCTGGTTATGTGAACCTGATAATTTGTATCATTTTGTAACTATTTATGATCATTGAAATGTTAATGATTTAAATCCAATTAAATCTGTAAATTTCTTATAAGAATCTAGATCTGTTTGTTTCACAGGGTGTCATGAAAATAATTTTTGACATGTTTATGTGTGTATAATGTATATGTTATAACTGAGTGAGTTTAAACATAACAGAGTATGTCACTCATAATGTGGTATAGATGACTGTTACTTGCTTCCAAGTCAGATGAATTATGGAAATTGTTCCAATTTATTTGTAAGTAGGCCTATTTGAGCAGAAGAGACATAATTCCACATGAGTCTAGTTTTTTAACATTTAGAAATAAATTATATGTCCAGTTTTGAAGTTATACTGATAGCTAAATTTAATTTTATATTAAACCATTAAATTAAAAAACATCTTAGATGGGAAATTATGATACGATATAGGTAAATTATTGTACATGATATTGTGCCACCGAGAGATTTCAGTTCACATTCTGTGTAATTGACCACCACACTCTAGTGTCAATGTGCATTTCAGTTTAATTTTAAGTTCTACATGTACTGTATTCCTTTGCCTTGCTCAAGCTCTGTCTTCCATAACTTGATTTTATTCTTTGCTCTTTTGTTTTCGCCATTTAGGTCAGTATGAACAAATAAAATGACCTCAGGTATTTCTCATAATGCGATAATCAGTGAAATGTTCTCGATGGGGGTCTGATGGGTCCAAACTGTCTGGAATAACCGCTCTAGTACCATGCTCTTTGCTTCCCTCTGATACCCCGGACTTGTTACGGTCGGTTGGTCATCAGGCATGGGTTAGGAGTGCCTCTGAGTAGAGATTTTGAAGAGGCGGTATATAAATTTATGTGGTTGATTGATCGATATGAATCCCAAATTTAGTTCACCTTTGCAAAATTACCCTGAGTGTAATGTGGATCTTCAAATGGCTTAAAAAGGCAGCATTGCGAGGAGTGATTAATAATTGTGTTAATAATGTAAGCATTTTTACTGAAAGTAGTAGTGTTTGAACAGGTGTGTTATCTTCCTTTGAGTTGAAACCAGTCTTGACAATGTTGCAAAAGTTCTCCGAGATATGCAGCTGAAAACCATTGACAGCTGCATTGGTGTAAGTGATCGAAGACAAGTTGTAACTTTGAAGCGTCACTAAATCATGCATGTATCAAGTACAATAAAGTCAATAACAGGATCCGATATACTCTTGCAGTTGTATTAGTCGTGATTAGTGTGACCTGAATATCCTGGAATTCATATCTGAACATTGAACAGTTTTGGCCCACTTTCGATGTGGAGACATGAACAACTGTTAAATGTTCATGCACAAATTGTTGGCTGCATCCACAAGCAATAGCACTAAACTTGAACATACAGGACGATTACAGGTATATGTAGATACGAGCACAGAACAGCTAGAACAAAGTATCATTTAAGTAGATTGTCAAATATATTTGCTGGATTTACATGAGATTTTTAGTGTCATTTATGCATTGAAAACCATGTATTGTATTCCTACGAACATTGATTATGTTGCAGAGTTTATGGCATTTGTATGGCATAGTTAGGCCTAAGTAGTATATTTAGACTAATTTACATATTTATAGACAGAGTAAACTGAACGAAATGGCAGATCTTTAGTTAGCATAATTGTTTTGTATATTTTTTATAATTGTGCAACTTTTGTAATTATTGGTGATTTAGAGATTAAAGCTGTATATTTTTTGCATGTTTGTTTTTAAAACCAAACAATTTACCGTTACCTTGATTAAATTTATTAGAATTCGTGCAGTCAGTTGTGGATAGAGTCCAGATTAAAGTTCCCCTGTAACATGGGCGGTGCATAGGGTTATGGCCAACCTTACTTACCTATTAAAGCCATGCTGAGTTGCAACATCAGACAAAACGCATAATCCTGTTCTGCAAGTTGCGTTAGCTCTTAAGGTATGAAATTACAGAAGTGTGTGCTTAAAGTTTCAACTTAAGATGGCCCGATATAAATACATTCTTTGACCTAACCACTGCTCCCTGAGCGGGTTTTCATTCTCAGTTAGAACCACACGGTCCACACTTTGTCACCGTGTGCTGTCAGTTCTTTGAACTCTAGCAACCGTCATGATGATGCTTCTCCATTTCTTTCTTTCTGATGTCATGTCCCTTAGTTCTGCCAAATTCATTCCAGTTGTTTCATGTATCTCATCCATCCATTTTTCTTTGGTAGTCCTTGTTTTCTCCTTCCCTCTCCACAAGCCAACATAATTTCCTTTTCCAATCCATCTGATCTCATAACATGTCCAAAGAACCTCAGCTTTGTTCTTAGCACCATTTGTTGTGATGTCTCATCCTTCTCGATTCCAATCGCCATGCATACCCATTCATTAGTCCTTTTCATTTTCAATGCTATTCTCAGCATCTTCCTCCATATCCACTTTCGTTGATCTTTTCCCCCTTTCCTTAGTCATTGTCCACGTCTCACGGTCATCAATTACTGTTGGTATGATCAAGGCCCTCACCTATCTATTTTGTGACTATGCTCACGTGTTTGTCCTTCCATATTATTTTCGAAACCATTCATTGCAGCTTTTCCTATCGCCACCCTTTGATTTATTTCCATATTGCACTTCCCTCTCTCTATACTACTGATCCCAAGAACGTAAAGCTTGTTACAGTCTCTATTTCCTCTCAATCTATCTCAAAACTGTCCTCCTCAGCTGCGAGTCCTGCTTTCTCTCTTCAGCCTTCTTATCAGTTCTACCAGATCTGTATTTATTTACCTGCCAATAGTGTTGTGTCATCTGCGTATCTCAAATTATTCAGATACGCAGTAGATAAAGAGTTCTATAGGTCATAGATTCACCAGTCCAGAAAAGTTCACAATAATTACATTTGCATAGGTCTGAAGATCTGGCAGACCTCGATCACCAATTTAACCAGTTTTCAGTTTGAGCCATAATGTTGACTTTGTCAAAAAATGCATAGACATAAGAGATTCTATGCCCTTGCTAGCATCAATGAGCAACCATGACCATTGCAAATTCATTTGGTTAAACCGTTTCACATTCATTAATCCAAACTCAAGCACTCGCAAAATATGAAAACAGTTTTCTGACAACACAATTCTTCGACAGTAGCTTTTTTACTTCAAAGAAACCAAACACAGAATTTAATGTACATCTCTCTCCTTGAACATCAGGCAACTTACAGGCTAAATGTAAAGACAACACACTGGCAATTAAACCATCACATGTACTTTAAAAAAGACGAATTGCAATGGCTGACAGAAAACATTCAACGTTTACACAGCCGTTTTCTTGATATCCATAAACTTGATCATTTGGTAGTTCACGTAAGTTTGTAAATTTTCAATAGGAAGCTACTATAGGACCCTTACTATACTAGAGTCTACAGTGGTAATAAATAAATACAGCAAAGATTCTACAAAACCATTATTACAGTTACCGAATGCTACGTATCAAATTTTCATACACTTTATCACTGGGGTGCTAAAGTATTTTGGCCAGGAACATTAACTATAGAGTGCTACGCTAAGATATCGCAAGAAAATGTCTAATCTTCATCAAAGGCAATTGTGATCACGAAAATTTTAAAACTGAAACACCAAAACCTGAACACCTTTTTCATATCTACACATCAGCTTTCGTCCAGGATAACAAGAAGCCTATATTAATAATGGACAGGAATCTTCAGTCAAAACAATCAAGGACACAAGAACTGATAAGACAAAGGACACACTTGAACCAATCTTAACCTCAATCACCAGAGTAACTCAAACTAGCTCCACTTAGCTTTTTACTCCAGAAATTCAGCACAAAACATCTGCAAATATTGTTCTATATTTTGCTACTTGTGCCATTAGGTGATGAAGCTTTCTTTTAACCTCCTCTATCAAAGCAGCATAATGTAAAAAGTTTACTGTACAGAAAGGGAAGGGCAAGAGGACAATTGTTATTAGGGTAGGAAGTGTTCATTTCAACTGTAAGGAAGTGCAAGTTCTGTTAGGTGACTAACTTCTTCACCGTTTTCATATTGTTCCCACATTTTTGCATACACACCCTCCAAACCTCGAGTGTATGTCTGTATGCTGAAGAGATCGCTTGCTGTACGAAGTCGCCAAACTTTAGCACGCATCTTTCGCATACTACAAACACAACAACAACATCGATACTGTATCTTTGCTCAGAAAACTTATCACACATTCACTTTAAAAGTAAAACTTTGGACGTCTCGTCTACTGTGAAGGCGCTCAATGGTTCTCACCGAACGTTTGGCACATAGGGGCCTATATATTATTATGTATGGTCGCAAAGTTTAAAGAATTGACAGCACAAGGAGATAGCAATTACAGCATTCTGTGAAGCCATAAAATTGGACTGATTCAGGCAATGAAAATTTATAGTAGGTTGAAATTTTCTATGGTTTTTGCCAAGAAATGTGGGGGACAGGTTAAAGTGTCTGTGTTCGTTAAAGGTCAACATGTAAATGACTAGACTGCATAAAGTTTTCAATTGAAAAAACTCACTACTGCTGGTCAGTTCCAAGCTTGATGGCAATCTTTTCGTACTCTTGCCGGTCTTTAGCGACAAGTTCGGAACACCCAAGTGTCTTCAGCTGTGAAGAAGCAACTCTTGATGCCAACGTTTCAGCTAACAACGTGAAACACCAACAAAATGAACCATCTTGCACACGACAGCACAGTAGTGTCGATTAGTTAACACAAAATGGTTAGCAATCCATAAACTGGGTGGCATGTATACTTGTAGAGATGCTTTGCCACTATTTACTGCAACACGGCCTTTCCTGCATGCCACATTAAGCAATATTGGCAGAACACATTGTTAAGTACTGCAAGTATCAGTGTCAATAAAGGCTATAAGTTGTCTGGCAACATTGCTGCATCACTTCTTAAATACACTTTGAACACCACATATGATCATTATTATAATAGATCAGATTTAATTATTTTATGTTGCATGCAACACAAGCAATGACAAAGATTAAACTTCACATGAAGTGTCACAATGCTTATTTTTCATACAGTGGACGAAAACAGTACATTGTAGTGTAGTGGTGAGGGTCACCGCTTTGCAATCGAACGGTTGCAGGTTCGAATCCCACCAGCCATGCAAGGACCTTAAGCATGTCCTTCACTCGCAATTGCTTGAGGCGCCTCGGTGTGTTGACTCCGACACACCGCCGGGTTGTGATCGGGACTGCCACTCAGCAGTAAATGGACTTGAAGGGGCGGTATAAAAATATGTTAATAAATAAATAAAATAACTACATAATTTGTTAAGTTCCACTGTATTAAAATTGATATGCGTAAATAACTAAATATATCCAGTGCAGAAGTTTCCTAAAAATAGCACAGAAAATAATTAACTGAGTATGCATATCCCCACTCAAAACACAGTTTAACACCAAACTTTTAGTGACAATGAAGCATTACGACTTGACATCTTTACACGTCATAAATAAAATACTCTGTTTACACACAATACTCTTATTACATTCATTTAAATACAAGACTTGCCTGGCATCGTGACCATTGGCGTACCAGCCCACAGCACATCCATTCCTGTTGTGTGGCCATTACAAATGGGCGTATCTAGACAAACATCAGCAAGTTGGCCACGTCTGACATGTTCCTCCTGCGTAATACGAAACATCATGATTTGTCATCATACCACATCAACAATCAACAAGAAATAACAATACAAGTTACATATAGTTTAGTCAGAGGTCATAATATTCCATATTGTAACAACTTTTTGCACTACTGGACTTCCAAACACATAATTACATATGATTAAATGATGAGCACACATTCAATTTTAGTGAAGGTTATAAACACATGTAAAAAACAAACCTTTGGTGCAACTGGGGAGAAGATTATGCGTCCAGCAGGAAGACCCATGTTGACAGCAGTCTGGAGAATGTTTGGTTCTCCAACAGCTGGAAAGCGCAGCAGCCAAAGAACACTATTGGGAACAGCTTTTAAGATGTTCACCCACATCTCCAGCGTTGGAGGGTCAATCTTGTATAATTGGTTGAAGTTACAGTACACAATGGCGTCATCTGGCAGACCATACTGTTGACGGGCGCTCACTATTATAGCCTGCTGAATGTCTTCTCCTGAGGCACTCTTGTTGTTCGTCTACAACATACACCAGTTTCCACAATGCATCACACCACACTCGTCGAAGCAAACACTCGTCGAAGCAAACAACTTGATGAGCTCCCAATGTGAGAGTCACGAAACCAAAACATTCTTTATCAAAACTCGAGGTTATGCTAACTAACATTAAACAGCTTAAGCTGTAACCATTCGAAACTAATAACGAAAGCATCTAACTAAAGCCTAAATTTAAAATCTAGCACCCTAGACTGTTCCAACACATCGAGGAGGATATCGGAAAATCATGAGATAAAACAAGCCGATGACGGGACAGTTTTAAGTATTAATTAGAAACAAATGGTAGTAAGTACTCGTTATTGATGAGAAAAAAGTATGCACTGAAAAGAACAGCCAGATGCAATCCTAGAATCATTCAATACATCAAATTGTTTATATATAGCGCCCCTTCAGGATCTCTACTCAAAGGTGCTCCTGACCCAGGTCTGATTACAAAGGTATTGACAAGGCAATAGAAAGGAGCAGAGGAATCATGGGAAATCGAGCAAAGGGTAAGTGGGAAGTAATTCCAAACATACGGTTCCACAACCGAGAAAGATCTAAGCTGCATAGTTAAAGTATGCAAGAAAGGAACAAGAAAATCACCATGTGTGACCGAGCATGACAAACGGTGACCCCGGGAAGCAGAGGCCAAGGTGAAGAGCTAGCAGAAGTAGGATGGAGCTTGACAGAAGATGCAATGCCAGGCAATAGCAGACTATAAAAAATATGCTGCTGCTGGGGAGCCAAAGGAGGTCATGTCATCCCTTATGAATGACGACACGAAGAGATACCACCAACCAAACGTGCCGCCGGCCGCAAAACCCTAACCAAGCAATTCAAACGAACCTGTGGGATTCCAACAGAGACAGAAGAGGAGCTGTCCATAAACCTGAAACTCCCCTGCAAGCCCTTGATAAAGAGAAATACAGTGAACTTGAACAAAAGAAAGATGAAACACCTAGAATGTGAAATTAATAATCGAAACTAAATCAGCACCGGTCAAAAGCACGGAACTATAACGCATGCAATTTTGTTCAAATACAACAATATTTTATCAATCATCATTGTAGATACTCTTTTACTGTAACAACATCTGCTTTACTCGAGGCCAAAATCTCAGTATGACATACCTGATTTGTTGTGACACCATTCTGAATCACCACGTCGCCAATGGCACAGTGTGACTGGCCAGATTCAATCATTTGTTCAATTGGCTGAAGAGACGGCAATTCAATCACAGGTGTCGCCACTTCAACACCGTCAACAGATTTTGGTCCATTCAGAGCAACCTGACGCAATTCCTGTACAGAATACAACGAAATCTTAATTACAGACAAATCCCTCTTAATAGTTTTATGTTTACGGATCTATAGCTAAGTTAGGTACCGTAAGCTGCAACCATGAGCGAACTGGCAAACGACTTAAAACAGTAATGTCCCTCCAAGTAGTTTCATTCATTAGGACTTTAATGTAGCACCTCTTAAAGAAACTACCCAGCCACTACCAGTTCCATGTGAACAAGTTTGCGAAAATTCCAGTGCATATGATGAGCCAGCTGATAAAGGGCCAGGAAATGACAATGCTAACACAATATAACTTCATAGTTCTGATTTGGCATCCCTCAACTCGACACGTTTCTCCCAAGTATAAATGTCACACGTACAAGTCGCCTTCAGTAAGTAGCTGTACGGTGTATACGTCTGTTCTCGTTTGATCAGTGTTTTATAAGGTAGACTTACTGTGACTACACCACAGGCCATCAAAGGCTTCAGGTCGACGGCATTAACCAAGAGGACGTTGTCACGATCCGTTCTTCGCTCCTTGCTCACCAGAATGGCTTTGTTCTGCATATGCTGGAACATCTGACGATGATCACCAACGAAGAATGTCTTCGGCATGTAGGCCAATTTCTCTGAATATTGGTCTGCCATCTCGAGAGGCGAGGTAGTTGCATCCGTCATGATGTAGTCCATAAATGAAGCACCACTTGTTCCGGGATATCCCAGCCACATCACCTATAACATTTTAAAAATTATATGCATATTGCATAACATAATCACCTCTTGCAGTACAGTTATTACTCACATCAGACCAACATTGCAGAGTCGTCCATTTATTTTTAATATGTATGCAGTTGCGCACGTAGGGGTGGTCGTCAGAGTGCATGTTTTGCGTATGCTCGAGTACACACCACAGGAAGGTGGTCCTCAGCTCTGTGCCACATGCAATGATCCATGCAGGCCTAGACCCACACAATCAGACTGAACCCTGAATGGCACGACCTTCAATTGGGTCTACTGGAAGGTTAAGACTGGCTGGTCGTCCAATGTACCTACAAGTTGGTAATCTGCTGCTGCATCATAGTCCGTTGCATGTAGGCTACAAGATGTCAATAATGATAGACTAGTTGTTGGCCTACATTGTTCTACAGCCGTTCCTTCGACACAATAGTAATTTTATTAAACAATTTTATTTAACATTGTTAGCTTTTCATTGGTTCAGCGTGGATTATAGGCCTTAGCATATAGACCATTTTAACATTTTTCCATATTTTTGCATACATACTAAATGGACGAACCCCAATAGCAACTAACAAGCACTGACCAACATCTATGCATTATTGCTGTGCAGATCAACATATATAATTTGCTTATATGCTAATTCGGTCTCGCTAACGCTCTTGCTAACGTTCTCGTGGCCGTAACGGTCCCGAAGTGAGGAGAAACGTTTCTGGCGTGGGCCGAGATTTATACCGCGCTCGGAACTCGACCGAGCGCATTAAATATTATTTGGCCGTATTAGTCGCAATAAATATACCCAGTAGAGGGTTGGTTAGCTCGACTGAGAGCATTAAATATTACTGGTCGTAACCCGTAAAATTTGTAAATAATACGGTCTTAATTTCGGTTTTTAATTTTAACTTTTGCAAACGGGGCGGTGTTTGTTGTTATTGGTGCGGCCTACATGTACATATTGCAAGAGTCTCCTCTCCATCTAACCAATGACATCGTAGAAGTAAGTAAGTATATTCTTTGAAATTGTATTCACAAAGACACTGTTGATTAAAATAGCCCGTAGTACGGGTTACAGCTAATTATATGTAATAGTCAGTATCGTCTGTTTAGCCAGAAGCTTAGGAATTTAGGTGAACCAACACATGCAAAATAATTCGATAATTGCAGAGAAATTCAGAATAAATTATTCAAAAGTATTCGTTTAATTTAACATGCATGGACCAGGTTTGACCCCTATTGCAGTGTTTCTACGTCGGGCAGATTAATCTCGAAATCAGACAGACTTAACGTTTTATGTATCCTGTTGTGATACTGAGGGGTTTGGTCCCACATAGTTTTACTGAATTACCAGTTTTACCACATTTCTGAATCCGGCCATGGACAGATCTAGTATTGTTGCTAACTCTTGATTTTCGAATGTTTCAACAATTACGGAACCTTGGAATGGACCCTGGAGTCTTTCAAATGTCAATGGCATCCAAACAGTGTTCATGTGGGTCCGTAGCTTAGTGGAGAGAGCGGTTGGTCGATAAGCTGAGCAGTGTCAGATCCGGCGATCACGGGTTCAAGCCCCATTACAAGTACAAGTTATACGAAATACGACCTGCATAGCACGACGCGCAGGTCGGCTTCACAGCAGGTTTGATTTAACTAGTGGCCTAAGTTCTGAAACACTCCTGGTACGGCCAAACCAGGAATGGGGGTGGGCGATCTTATTTTCAAACTGACACGAGACAAACCACACAACAGAACAGTGCCTTTGGCAGCTAACAGATACTTCAAATAAATTACTATTACCTGCTGCAGCAACACCGGACTCAATTCCGTGTCATCTCAGCACATGTCGCTGCCTGCAACCCCAAGTTCCCAACCGATGGGTAATAGACCTCCATTGTATATATAATTACATCTCAGTCTCTCTATCACTCTCTATCACCAGCTACTTCGACATCATCTACACTGTAGGCCTAATTGAATATCGTTATCTCTATCACTGTCATTATCATAGCAATTCTATCATAAAAATTCTCATCATCCAACGCTTCGGAGTGATAACTCCGACACATCTCAGAGCTGTAGTCCGGACCGTCTCTGAGTAGTAGACTTGACAAAGTCGACATAGAAATAATATGGATAATAACTTCCATCTTCCATTGTTTAAAAAATCTTCTATAGTAAACCTTTTACGAAACTCGCTAACGCACACAAGAACCCAAAAGTGTGTATCACGTACATGTATAGCAGCTCAGAAAGCACAAGGTACAAGGCCTACAGAGGCAGCTGGAATGGAAAATAATTCAGAGGTATTCGCCAGATGGCTATATAAACTATTGCAGTAACCTACATGCGGCTAAATTTATTGATAGGAAGCTGAAGATGCCCTGAATAGTGGATAAACTCTGGTATGTGTTAACACATACCACACGCTCAAAGTGTTATAGGTCTATAATAATATTGTTGCAACTCTTGATTTCATCTCAGTTCTCCTCCTACTTGACTTTAGTGCTGTGTTTGATTGCGTCGATCTTGCTCCAGATTTTTCAAATGCAATTTGGAATTTCATCCTTTGCACTCCTATGGATTTTCTTTCTACCAGAACTCAATAATGTTTATTTTTGTGCAAAATTCTCCAAAATTATTTAATTTTTGGCGTACT
>JAQFXW010002205.1:0-13441 GCA_034693945.1 Dendrobaena attemsi
TTAAAGACAAATTTCAATATAGCATCTCAGTATAACTTCTCATCCTCTTTGTCTGTTTCTAAAAACATAAATTGCGTGCAATTGAAGCTACATAACGTTGTCCCGAGATATTGTCCGGGGGATATTGTCTGGAATGATATTGTCTGGGGGATATTGTTCCTAGAACCGCTAATTTCACCTAGTCTGATTCAATCGCTTCTTTTAACGCATGTGTTCTTTTTTTCAAAAAATCTTTGGCATTTATTTTCTTCATATTACACATTCAGTTCATTGTAATCTATTGCTATAATGTATTTAAGTTTCTTTCTGATGTCCAATTGTTGTATTCTTTATACTTTATATATCCTATATTCTATCCATATTTGATGCAGAGATTATTTGATGTTATCAATCCTTTTAAGTTTTCTATCGCATTTATCTTACAACCATTTAGTTAAAGACTTATATAGCACCTCTTCTATATTCTGTTGAACCACGACTCAGAGACGCTCCCAAGTACAGCTCTGATGCTGAGTCGGTATTAACACAATGAAATGAAGTGTTTCTTTTTGCTGAATGTGTGTGTTTATGTAATACTATTTTTACAAAATATATAATGTTAGTAAGCCTATACATCTTTCCCAGCACCTTTCAGTTACGATCTAACAATAATACCGTCATCTCTTGAAGCATTCTGTTCCTGCCAGAACTTGACGAATCTTGTTAATATTATTTTTGTGCTTGAAGTGTAGTATTTTTTAAAGCCAGTCAGCAATGCTAAACACTCATAGATAGATTAGGGTTGCCAGTCTCTCACTTCAATTTTAATTTTTGCTGCTGCAATTAGCTACAAAAAGTCTTCTCGGTTTATCTTAAAATGCACCTGATTTGATCTGTTACGACAGTTACGGCACCTTTGTGATGTCTTAAAGCATGTTATATTATGCTGGGTCAAAGATGGACTTACAGAAGCTGGACTTTATTTTTGAATGAGAGCCTGAGGCAGTGGCGCAGCAATACCAGCAGTTCAAGGGCCTCTGGTGGTCAGAGGAGTCATGTCAGTCAGAGTTGCCTCTGGCAATGAACAGTCTATTTTTTTTATAATGTAGACACTCAATAGTAATGCTACAGATGTTAAACAGATGTTAATGACAAAAATATTAAAACTGTCTTCTTGTTAGAATTAGCCATTTTTTATCAAATCTCCAAGAAAATAGCTTGTAAACCTAAATTTTGGGATATGTAGTTTAAAGACTTATATAACATTTATGGTATTTTGGAATCATATGATATTTTGGAATAACATTTCTGGTTCAATTCTCTAAATATCTGGAAAATGTTAGTATGATTCATTGTCAGGTATTAGAGATATATCAAAAACAGTTTGGCTTACTTTTTTGAACCACGGTGTATATAGAGCAGCAGCAGTGTAAACAGTGTTAGCATTTTCACTGCTTACAGCACAATCAGCATATAAAGGTGAGTGGCCAGTCTTTCCAGTTGTGGCTGAACTTCCCTACTGGTTTGGTAAGTGTTCTTATCTTATTGCACTGACTCCAGTAGGGAGGGAAGTGTCAGGGAGACCATTGGGTCGATTGCCCAGTATGCTTACTATAAGGCTATGATGTGCTTTGACTGTGTTAACGTTATGGTATTAGTTCACCGCTGCATTTGAAATTCCTTTTGCTGAACAACCCGCCTGATAGTACTGCTTCACCAATTTGTTCACTTGGTTTTGATAAATGCTTTAAACAGCAATGCAAGATTTTATTCAATGCGTTTTTACTAATTGCTTCCTTGCTCTGTATAGTTGCACTGCATATGCTCCCATAGCCCATAGTTTTAATTTATTGTTCATTTTTAAGTGTTTCACATGTGTTGCTGTGTAATGAACCTCCGGCTATTATCAGCTTTGATTTATGTAACTCGAACCCAACCATTTGGCTTGTAGAATTTCCACACACCATTCCCTAAATGTGCTACTTTACACATTGTCACTACATTCACTTAGTTTAAAAATCCAGTTAATCATTATCTTCTTCTTCTTCTCTCCTACATCAAGCCCCAAGCTGACGATGAGGCCTCTTTTTGAGGTTTCTTGGTCCTATATGCTGGGTGGTGACAATCCTCTTCTGGCAAGGAAAGGAAGCCGATGGGCCTATTTGATGGCCTCTTTCGTCCTTAGATGTCCTTCCATAACCTGCCTTCTGCATTAGCCAGTACTTTCAGAGACTCAAGAGTTCCTGGTGAGCCTGTCCACCTCACATAGCACCCTAGATGGATCTTTGCCTAAAGCCACTGATGGCTTAGCCTCTATACCCCGTAGCCAATCGAGTCACTTGGCTCTGCCGACGATCGACTTTGTCGACCTGTCTACGACTAGATCAACTTGAGAAATCTACGATCGACTTTGTCAACTTGGGCTAATGGAGTGTTGGTCAGAATAAGATATAGAGCTATAGCTGTATGTCTAGTTGACTTGAGTTCTGTCAAAAGGCTGTACGATGTGTACATTTTTATGCCGAGTAAATTTTTGTCGACGGCAACCACCTCTATTGTCATGCGCTGTCGTTAAAATTTGGAAACCAAGCCAATTCTGCCACTTAAATATTAAGTTTATGAAGGCACTTTCACTTTTATGGTCAATTTCATCACGTAGGGTAGCAATATCGTCTTATTCGCTGATAGTACTAAATAATTTACAGTAGGTCTATGCGCTTGTTGAAGGATTTAGATCTATATAAGTTACTCACAAATTCACAATACAGCTAAAATTATGCCACACATTGGAGTACAAAGTCGATGGTTTCAGTCCCATTCTAACGTAGGCCTACAGAGATTTGAATTTTCGACATTTGTAGGCTAGGTGAAATTCGAAGCAAGACAAACGATAAATATAATGTATAAGTTATTGTTTAAACTGAAAGTTTGGCATATAGGCCTATGATGAAAATCTGTCTGAAACTTGAAGCTGGAAAAAATGTGATTATTTTATAACTACAATGAAATGACTGCTGACTGACTAAGCTTACTGTTTGTTAACCAACATTGAAGCAACGCTCATCAACATATATAATTTGCTTATATGCTACTTCGGTGTCGCTGGTCTCGCTAACACTCTCGCGGCCGTAACAGTCTCTGAGAAGTCGAGCAGATTTGGCCCGCATCGACGCGTTCCAGTAAGTAAGTAAGTATAGTTTTATTCTTGAAATTCGCCTTCAGCCTCTGATCGCACTATGGACGCTTGGGTTGGTTAGTCTTATTTTCCAACCGAAACTTTGAACGCCATGTTATCGGAAGTGAACAGAAGCCATTTTCACAGAGAATAGGGCACGTTGCACGGGATAGGGTAAGTATTTTTATATTAATTAGGATAGGGTAAGTATCTTTTAAATTACGATATTGATCGCGTTTCGAGTAAGTAAGTAAGTACATTCTTTGAAATTGTGTCCTTCATTAAAACTGTCTTTTACTGGTTACAGCTAGTTCAAAAATATTTACCCAATAACAACACTCTGTCGAAAATTGTAGTTTGTGACAGCATGTAAAAAGTCTTATTTCTGTTTGGCAGTGTTGGCACACGAAAGTGTGCTGTGGTGGTGTACTGGTGTGCTCGGTGTCTTGTCACTGGAGTGCAATAGGTTCTAATGTAAAGCAAGCCACTAAGACATTGAGCAAGTTCTTCACTCTCAATTGCTCTGTGTATAAACCACTGGTATAAAGAATAAAAGATCTAAGATCGAGTCCCATAGGTTGACTCAACCTTTTTCCACAGGTTGCATATCAAATGAGGTGTTAATCGCCTGTTGACTCACAGCTGTAGTCGCGAGCGCCTCTGAGCAGTTTATGCTACAAGAGACGCTATAGAAGTACTCAAAAATATCTATATAAATAAAGAGAAGACTGTGTGTCTGTCTGTCCGGCTATGTATTTGCACAGTTTTACACCTATTGACTCCAACCTTTGCCATTTGTTCGGGGAGCACCTGGTACACCCAGTAGAGGGTTTGGTTAGTCTTATTTTACTTTAAAACTATTTTATTTCAACTTTTTATTTTGAACCAAAACGCTATTTCGACTTTCCACCGAAATGCCATAGCTAGCTAGGCTTGGACTAGGACGCTGGGTTTTCCCAATATCGACGTTGTAAGATCGCAAAAGCTATTAATAGATCGTCGCTATGGTGGAGACACACAGAACGCCAAGAAGTTTGTCACTAAATGGGTTCAATACATTAGGCGTTTGTCAGCTTAATGCCATTGTTGTGCTTTTTTAACACACATTAGTAAACTTATCAGACCCATTCGTAGGCAGTCATTACCTTAATACGTTTATTTCATCTTATTTACACCTTCCACCGAAACGCCATGGCTAGGTTTCGTTTTATGGTGCAGATACAGAAAACGATGAGAAGTTTGTTGCTAATAGGTCGTTACGCATGATTTTGTGCAAATACCTTTTCTATCGTCTCACAATATTATTAAGTGCTTTCATTTCCTTTCTTTTATTTTCCCAGGCAACGCCGGGTACCCCAAATAGTACAATACAAAAGAACATATAAATCTTACAAACAGAAAATATTCAGATATTAACCAAACATTCCACATTATATGTCAAGACAATATTACCAGAAAGAATCTGCACGCCAAGAAAAAGAAAAAGTAAAACTGATCGAATTCATCCTCAAGAAACGAGAAACAACATTCAGCAAATTATAGACACATTATAATTATGACTTGCTTAAAGGAAAGAGAACACCAAAACAGAAACAAATACCTGCAGTAACATTCCAGATAAGAAGCGCTTGAAATTAGCAAACAGGAGAGTTAAAAATTCGAGCAAACACAGATCAAAATCCCAAAGCAAACTAGATACTATGCCTGGGAAATATATGTCCAAACTGCAGCATGGCATGGCCAGATGACAATACAAAAAACTTGAAACACATCACAAAATGCATTACTGAATATAACCACCTGTAACATTTGCTAATAAAAAAAATGCAAAAACATAAATTACAGGCTAGATCAACTTCTAAAAGCTTCTTATGAACGTTAAAATTAGCAAACTAAATAACAATATAAACAATACTTGACTTGACTGTTACTTGATCATCGTTTGAAAGTGCTACTCTAGAGATCTTAGACCTTATCTCAGTTTGTGTAATATTAAACTCAATGTCTAAATAATTATCAAGAGCAGCAATTTCTTCATGTAAGGACAACAGAACTTGATGACATACTGCTGCAAATGCCAGGTGTATACTGTATAATCTAGTTATTACGGATGCAACATTCACAAATGCCATCAAAACACACAGCAAATGCTTACTACACAACAATTCACTTCACATGCCATATTTATTGAAAATCAATGGCAGCACACCAGTACCTTACCAGGTTTCTCAGTTCCTGTTGTTTTCGATTGAACCAAAGTGTCAATTAACTTGTCAACAGTCAACTCGTTGCTGCTTTTCTGAAATTCCTGCTGTGCCTGCACAAAAGAAATAGGAAAAGCACAAACTTCCTCAAATAGTTCTTTATTCTGTGATAATAACATACTTATTTAATTACTTATCTACAGCACACAAAATAAATTCCTCTATGGCATTAATTAATAGACATTAGATGAGTATATATTAAGATGATCAAAAACTCCTTGTGATATGTGCAATCATGATACCAGTGACATTGACAAGTTTATCTTTATTTTTAAAGATAACAACCAAGTTGAGATATTTACGCACGACCTACTTATGCGCAAATGCAGCTAAATTATGATACCCATTAACACGCAAGATGTAGTCTGCACCCATGCTTAGTAGTTCAGGCATGTTCAGGCTTTCAACAGTAGGCCTACAGTAGATATAAGAATGTGGTACATACTGCAGAAGCCAGAACCCTGAACGGTCTTGCAATACCACACAAATTTTGGCACAAAACCCAGACAGCAATGTGTCCTTTCAGAGCAATTGGACATAATCATCTGACAGACAGCATGCTACACAGCCAGTACCTGATATTAGACAACCTACATCATGTAGGCCTACTAAAGACTGACATGAATCATGTACTACATTATTTTGTATGACCCTTTCAACCCATGTTCTGTTAACACAGTGACAATCACTTTGGCTATTAATGACTATGTAATAGTACGTATATTTAGTAAATAACTTCTAATAAAGACACTTATACCCATGTCCAAATACATATCTGTATCCGTACAAACATGAACAGAATTCAAATAATTATAAGAATTAGTTGTTGCCCAGAAAACTTTGTTCAACCAACCTCCCCTAATTGGTCATAATGTTTCTCCCAAGCCCTGGAATAGCTGTCTACAAAATCCCGCATCTGTTTCAAATGTGTTTCTTCCAGGTCTTGAAATCGCTGAAACAGACCTTCAAACTTTCAATCAGAAATTTTATTGTTAAATTAAAACTTTTACATAATCACAACCTCAACTCTCATATCTGATAGGTTGTTAAGATTTCTTGATCCTATCTACATTTCAGTAATTAATGGTAGAATAATTGCACCCTTTTGATCAAATACATAAATCTTCTGACCACAACAATTACAGAGCTGAATACAGAAAGGGAGCAACTTATCAACAAATTTGCACAGAATAAATATTGAGATTAGTTCAGGTAAAAATGGTTTATGGCTGAGCAGAAAATAAAAGCAAAATGTAACAGACATTGAGAAGATTTACATCAACCCTATACTTATATAGACTACAGAAGACAGGCAAACAACAGATGCCAACACTCAAGTTTGTTACTAGCTGAAAGTTGAGAAATGTCATTAGTGAAAAGAATTTGGAATACGACAAAATTGAACAAAATTGAACTGATATTATTGGCTATCATGAAAATCATGGAAGGTCTGAAAATGATGAATGTCTAAACTAAAACTGATGTCAAAATATCAATTCTTACAGTTAATTTAGCGGCACGGCTAGCACGAAGTCTACCTGTATCTTCATAGTAATCGCAAGTATGTGATCTACAGATATCTCAAATGCTACTGCAAGGCTAAGCACAGAACATCAGCTGTTCACAAGAGCTGCATCATATCACAGACACTTTCCACAGATGCTAAGGGAAGAGCAGCTCTAGTCCAGTTGCCAAGAAAGACACAGGAGGCAAAGAAGTTGCTAAGATGGGTTACATACAGGACAAGAATTACGGTCAGTTAATAACAAACTCATTTTGCATACTTTACAAGCATCTGTCATCTTTGCTTCAAATTCAGTGCGGACGGTGGCGTATTTTTCAACAAATAATCGATATTCATCATCTGTGATCAAGTAAAACCACAGAAACATCTTTTGAAGAAAATAAGCAGAGATAACAAGCCATACAAGTTCATGAAACAGAAGGCACAGCATCTTTTCGCTATTATCTGTGAAGTTCAATTTATAACATGCAAGGTTCAGATGCTTGACCATGAAGTTGATATGAAGTTGTGATATGTGAAGTTGTGATATGTCTGGTGGAATACGCAACTACCGCAACATCACTAAATGGTGGACAGCTGCTGTAAATAATGTGGTCATAATTACTGGCTCTTTTGAACTTTATTTCTGCCCGTTCGAGTTCTTTTGGCGAAGCATTCTCTCGCTTCAGCTTTTCATACTCCAGGGAGCAGGCATGGTACTTCTCTTTTGCCTGAAACAATCAGAGCACATCAGAAATCTTTTAAGAATCAGATAAAGATCAAGAACAATCAGTCAATGACATTTAATCAAGGTGGTATAAAAAATATATTAATAATAGCTATAAGGAAAAATTTGCTCAGCATGCATAGGTGGCTTACGTAGGCAAGTCCATTACACACTAAGGGGCGAGTGATAGGCCGAGTCTAGTGCCACTTGTGATGATCAGAGCCCGGGGAGTGCAGGGATTAAAATAACAAAGACTTGGAACCACAAAATAAATCCTTAAAACTGTATAATATAGATAATATGGGTTGATGCAGTGTTAGCTGTAACTCTGGGTCTCATTGCATAAAGAGATCATGCAGAAGATAGTAGGAATAACTAGTACTTTGGCAACACTAACCAATCTAAGATTTTAAAAGAGGTTATTACGTAGAAACTTTGACAAAACAATGCTTTATACAAAGAAGACACCTTTTAGTCCCCAACCTCTACACGCTCTGCTTCAGTGACAGCCGGCAGCTACGAGAAAGTTAGAACTAGTTATCGTATCTTCATCTGCTATTAACCAGTTACCATTTCATAATTTGCATGAGCTCTATGCATGTGTCTGTCGATATATGTAACTGTGCACATATGAGAATATTTTGGATTTCAAAGGCCACAAGAGTATCACAGATAAAATAGAATTCATCGCTCTAACCTTATGAAGAGCTGCCAATGTTTGTTGTATTCCTTGAACGGACTCCATTGTATTCGACTCATGGTCCTTTACCTAGAGGAATAATCAATGACGGTTCTAGTACAATATCCCCTGGACAATATCCCCCGGTCATTGCCCCCTGGACAATATCCCCCGGACAATATCCCCCTTTGATAAATACCCAAACTAACTGATAGTGAGGTTGAGAAATTACTGAAATGTAACGTTATGTAGCTGCAGTTTGCACACAATTTAAACATACAAAGAGGATGAGAAGTTATACTGAGATGCTATATTGAAATTTTTCATTTTAAGTTTGTAACATTGAGAACACACATTATATAGTTATTTGAATAGCACCTCTTCAAGAAAACTACTCAGAGACACTCCTGAACCAGCCCGGCGAAACAGAGTAGGGCCTATTCTTATCATAATCTAAAAGGAACCAGAAGGAACGGTCTTTTGGTAGAAAACGTAAAGTAAGTGGAAGTATGACAATAATATAATATATTATAATGTAACAGTCTTGTTATCAAGACCTGAACCCTCAAGACCAAGGCCAAGACTTTTATTCTCAAGACCAAGGCCAAGACCAAGTCTTTTAGTCTCAAGACCAAGACCAAAACTTTGAACCTCAAGACGAAGAACAGGATCAAGACTTTTAGTCTCAAGACCATTCAAGACTTTTGAAATCACTTGTACATGCACATTGTTAGGACCTGGCCAGCAGTGGGGGCTAAGAGCTAGTCAAACTGGTCCATTCCTAACAATCTGCCGATACGCTTCGGGTTATCGGTGATCACGACGGGATGGTCTCCAGAGGTAGGCGCGTGTGGGAATAGGCCTACACGAGTCTATGAAGGGACTATAGTCAGTAGCCGAAGGGGGATTGCAGTTTTGTCTTCTAGTTGCACAAGAACGAATCTACAGTTCGTGCATTTCTGGTCCTATGTGACTTTATACTTCTCGTGTTGCTCCTGAAGACAGTAGGAGCCAGACCTTCAAATAGTTATTGTTATGGTTATTTGTCAGGGAATATTGTCCATGGGATATTGTCCATGGGATATTGTCCATGGGGGATATTGTCCAGAGGGATATTGTTCAGAGGATATTGTCCAGGGGATATTGTCCGGGGGATATTGTCCGGGGATATTGTCCGGGGGATATTGTCCGGGGGATATTGTCCGGGGTATATTGTCCGGGGGATATTGTCCGGGGGATATTGTCTCGGAAAATTGTCCTGATACCAATGAAGCACCGTCTTTTCCGTATAGATGATCAATTCGAACGTCGTAATTTACATGACGCTGATTGTTTATTTTCTTCATTATCTGCCTGAACGTCTGTGCAAATCAGAGAATCCGATTCAGTCCAACCAGCAGACAGCTGGGTCAACACATGCCAGCTGCAGTCTCTAATCTAATGAGCTTACCTTTCCTGCCATCTACCTTCGTTATTGTACAAGGGGCATCTCCTAGCAAGTCTTATGTTCCTTAATGGTCTCTTATTATACCTCTATCACAGGTAGTTTGCATAGGATTTTTGTTCTTTGGACCTCGTGAATATACATGTATCACGTTTTGAGTTATCCTGTGCTACTTAGTCTCATGTATTGACTGCATTTGTTGGGTTGGTTCAATAAACTATTGATATTGATATTGATTGAACATGTATGTCGCTCTCAGCCATCTACTTTGTACTTGTCATCCGGTTAACTGCGCCAATGACATCTTCTTTGTTGACGACCGGCGATAATTTCCCTGCTTGTCCAACTACCAGACATTTAAGATTGAAACAGAGTGTAGTGACTTAGACAGCTTGATGTCAGTCTTTACTATCTGACTGCCTTCGTTCTTCGTTCTTCTCGTTCACAGCTGCTTATTAGAAGTGCACATAGGGCAACGTGTATCTTCATTTGTTTGTGTTTTCTACAAGTTTTTCAGCCTGGTCATCAGTACCGAATTAATAAGAATGGTGGTCATGTTCAGTGAAGCTGTGTGGGTCTCAGTGCCACAAAGTCACAACAAAAGAACCCATAGAACGAGTCATATTCAACGAATCAACATTCATCTTATATCAATTCTGGCTGAGTTTGAGACAAACCTGTCAGATAATGGATATTTCAAAAGGGACCCAGACATTTCCTGAAATCTTTTGCAATTTGTGTATTCCTTTTGCATTTGTGGTGGCCCCTAAAGTGTGTGTCCCTGGTCGACCAAGCATATTGAGCATATACCTACTGAGTAGGTATCCGCTCTCAGCTCTTCTGTTCGATTTCTGTCGACCACTGCCAGCACCAGTCCTAAGGCTGGATAAAGGAAGAGGGCGACGCTAGTCATCTTCGTTATGAAACAGCGTCGTGAAAAACTGTAACCAAGCGTTCGACTTCACCAAACAACGCCTCAAGTGGTCTTAGAAAGTCTCCGGTCAGTTTTCCCACAGTCTTCCTCTTTTCCTTCCTTCCCACGATTCCTACTCATCTGACCATTACGATCGAATCCAATAACTCCCGTTGATCCCTTCTTTTAATTCACATGGTATTAGTCGACGGTTGCTTCGAGTATCCATGACAACCCGCCGTTAGAGGAGAGAGTCTGATCGATAACAGATGGTTCGGAGAAGCAGAGAAGCAGGTTTAAATTATTATGCAAGTCTTAGGAGAGTCTTACATTTCAATCGAAATCGTATTAACGAACTGAAAGAATGAACAGAACTGGAAACAGTTGGCAGTCACAGGAAAGACTCAAGACCTTAATCTCTTCGGTATGGGCCCAGAATAATAAACTGAAACTAACTGTGAAAGAAGACTGAGAGTCATGGCAGCTGCCGTCTACCACGAGTCCACGACTATGGCCAACTAGGTTGCCATGTTCATTAGGACAATAATCTAATCTATTCTTTTACTCTACATGCTGCCATCACGACTGTGAGATTCTTGTAAGGTTCATAGAAAGTATGCAAGAGAAAAGCAACATTGGCACTGAGAATACCAAATGCTCATCTACGGCTGAACGTATAATGTGCAATCTGCAAAAGATGAGTCACATTTAATTTGTTTACACTGCCAATAAAGAGGCGCCTTGGTATACTTGCATAAGAAAGGGCTGCGCTTTCTCTGGTTTCTGGAGAAAATCTTCGTTATCCGTCAGGTGGACCTGAAATTCGAATGGTTTATGCAGAGAGAGAAAACGCCTATTCTTCTGGTTAGAACTAATTGCCTTCTGCTTCTCTTGTCGTCGTATTCCTTCCGTCTTTTCCTTCCTTCCTTCCTTCCTTCTCTTTTCTTTAGAACACCTTCTGACCTCCATTCTCATCTGTCTTTCTGCGTCACATTCATGCGGCTTATCCTGCAGTGAAAAGAGATACAATCGCTCCTCATTGTCCAGAAGCCGCAGCACATTGACTCATAGAGACCCAACGAATTTCCATCTGTATATATATATACAGTAGTGTACACTGTGTACAACATCACCACAATACGTCGTCGTCGTCGTCCGACCCTCTCATTAGGAGCGAATGCTGACTTTCTTCAAGGGTCTTCGTTGTCGTCGTCGTCGTCGTCGTAATCATCTTTGTCGTTACACCGTCGTCGCCGTCTTTGGCCGTGTCAGCTGCAACCAACCATCTGCCCGATGATGATGGTGATAGTCCGGCTGAAGACAGCTGCAGCTGCAACTGAAGGCTTTCCATCATTAAGCAACGGAAGACAAATCATCAATCACAGGAAGAGTCTCTCCATCAGCTACAGACCCTACCTACTCAGCGCCACATCAATCTGCATTCGTATTCCGCACCATTGTGAACCGTATTCCAACAGCAGCAGCAGCAGCAGCAGCAGCAGCAGCCGCAGCAGGAATGCCTTCTGGGTATTCCTCCTAAACAGAGTCTTACGTTTTGTTGTTTATCTATGAATAATTGAGCATCACGGCTAAACGCGTGCGCGGTTTTTATTTGACACTGACAAAATGTGACATTGTAATTTATGAGGTGATAACTATAGAAAAAGTAGCTGCGTAATCTTCACACGAAACTTCTCTCTTCAGTCAATCTAGTTCAACACATCAATTTTCCAACTCACACCAAAAACCACACCCTTCTGCAACCTCCTTGCTATCACTCAATCTATCACGCTGCACCCTCAACACTTCTGGCCCCAAAATCTACTTGTTTCACTTTGTATAGCCTAAAATAAGCTTCTCTGCTTCTCCGAACCATCTGTTATCGATCAGACTCTCTCCTCTAACGGCGGGTTGCCATGGATACTCGAAGTAGCCGCCGTCAGCCATCAGCAAGTCTCCTATACCTCTGCCTCCTTGACACCTCTGTTGCATTCGACACCATTGATCACTCCATCCATCTTGGTTTGGCATCTCTGGTACAGTCTTCGCCTGGTTGCAGTCCTACTTGTCTTCTGTCAAAGCTTCCAACCATTGCATATACAACACCAGCCATTCTCACAACCGTTTCCGCTGTCTTGTGGTGTCCCTCAAGTCTACGTCCTGGGTCCACTCCTCTTCGTACTATATACCACGCCTCTAAACCACCAGTGATGGGCACTATAGTATTTTAAAAATAGATTTTTATTTTCAAAATAGAAAATACTATTTTATTATTTTCAATTTTCAAACTAGTTTTGGAAATTATTTTGTAAAAGTATTTTTAAAATAGTTTTAAAAACTATTTTGGAGAATTCAAAATAGTTTTTCAAAATAGTGTTTCAAAATAGTTTTTTTATTATAATAGAATAATCTTCGGTCATGACTCATGCCGATAATCGATAGTCAGTGTATAATAGAACAAACTGTGCTTTTGTTGAAGTTTTTAAACTCTCTAATTCTGGGCCTGCACAGCCTACCCCGGTTTATAAACCTATACATAGCCTAGTAGAGCCAACACGTAATGCATGTTTTTTTAGTTAAAATAAACTTCTTAAACTGGTAAGAACTAAGAAGTGTTGTTAGAATTATATCTGACATATATCTGTCTGTTATGTTTTCTTGAGGACTGTTAAAAATATAGTCTACTATCTTTATTTGTGAAATTTGGTCTTAACTTTCATTGCTTTTAATAAGTTTGACAATCAAAATAGGCCACA
>JAQFXW010002206.1:0-13440 GCA_034693945.1 Dendrobaena attemsi
AGACAGACATTCAAAGAGACAGAGAGACAGAGAGAGAGAGACAATGAGACAGACAGACAATGAGACAGACAGACAGACTACCTGTTACTGGGCACGCCTACGAATGGTTGTGAGACAGAGAACGAGAGACAGAGTTAGACAGGCAGACAGACACTACGCATTCCTGAGCATTGTCGGTAGGTAATCGAACATGAGTGAATGAGCGAGTAAGATGCCCCGCTAAAGGTAGCCTAGTTAACGCGTGTACGGATGATTATTGACTGGATCGCTGCTGGCGACATGCCATGACCCTCTCTCTCGATTGGCCATGGACATGTCCCGTCTTGTCCGCCGATCGTCGTCATTCTCGCACACGCCTGCCCGCCAATCAGTTAATGAGGGCGGTCGTTACAGGACAAGCCCCGTCTTGTTTCATCGACTCTATTGCTTCTGCTCTTCCTCTCTCCATCCTACTGACCTCTGTTGTTCCCTTCCTCCACCTCATATTCCTTTTATATGGCTTTATCTCTTCATCCAAGTCTATTATTCCTCACAATGCTTGAAATGGTCGGCTAATGAATGTTTTGTCCGATTCGTCCCGTCATCATTCTGCCTACAATCCTGTTTTTCTATTCTTCAACCTTCTATCAGATCCTGTTGGAATCGACCTGTTGTTGAGGTTCAATTAGGTTCAAAACAATTAACTATTTTTCAGTCAGAAAATGCGGCCTACTTAAACCAAACTATCCAGACCCAAACAGCTTTCCACTCGATCGATCATGTCATGTCTAGGAGTCTTGCAAATAAAGTAAGTCAGAAATGACTTAGCTGTATGCTACATTCAAGTAAACAGATACCATCAATATTAGGCCTAACCTCCTAAGTAGCTAAAGTTTGATCACGCCCAAGGTCAAAATGAAAGAGACTGTGCACAGTGCACCATGTCTGAGTACCACATGAAACATTATCCAAAGCACCTTGAAACAACTTACTTACAGATAAGTTCAAGTACATCACAGAATCGTACAGCACAGAAATATTTAGACTAGGTTCTGCATTAACTTAACCAATCTTCTTTAAAGCCCTGGTATGGTAAGCGTTTTCTCACCTATAATGTTCTCTTTCCACATTTCTTGTAGCACAGGGCTTCTCAAACTGAGAGGGGTTCACAAAGGGTATGGCTGGTGTGCAAGAGCTTTGTGAAAATATTCCTCTTATGTATTATGATTTTACATGATTAAATAATCCTTAAATACTTGGGTTCGTGAGCCATGCATTGGAAAAATGAGTCCATGGCCTAAAATGTTTACCAACCACTGTTGCAGAAGGCTTAATAATTGTCATACATGATAGCTAACCAATGCATTCCATGTTATAAAAAAACACACTAAGTGATCGTGAGACCACTCAGTCTGCATCTCATCATTCAGACATAAGTTGTGCTCATGATGCCACAATGTAAACCATAAAATCATTATAAAGCTGTCTTTAGGAGCTATATAAAAAATCGAACACCTTAAATGACGTTGTGCTATGAAGCAATAAATATGTAAAATTGTGAACAGGATTTGCGATTAGATGCACCTATTCAACTTCATAAAATCAGAGGTAGCCATTTATTTTATTACAATGAATACTGTTTTAGAGTTTGGCATTGAAAGCAGTCACCACCACCACCCACCGCCATGGTGCTCCTGGCACTAAGTCACTTGGCCGTGATGGCTGACAATAAAAGATGTTCAATCTATACCGTCAACACTGTAACCAGCCATGAACCAGCTCTATTGCTTTTGTATGTTTCACAAAAGTCATCGTTATTATGTCTTTGTTTACATTGCTTATCCAATGTAATACTTAACCGGTTTCCCCTGTCAGTGATGACGATATTTGTATAATGGTACTAGATGAAGAGTTGGAAGTTAAGAGAACCTAGGAAAATCCGTTATCATTAATCCTGTTCACAATTTGCCACCAGTGATGAAAGTATATGGAGAAAATGATAACGGATTTTCCTAGTTTCTCTCAACTTCCAACTCTTCATCTAGTACCACTATACAAATACATGGAGACATCAGACATACATTTTACAAACACCTCAATACTACCATTTTACCAGTTTTGGGGTCGAGAGCGCTTCTGAGTTGTCACCTTGAAGGGGTCCTATATAAATCATTGTAATAAATGAATGAGTTACAGATGGGACTCATGAACAACACACCGAAAACATCATTAGAGGAATGCAGTAACTATATTCAGAAACATCAGCAACAAACTCTGCACAATTTCAACAAATTCACATTTACAATAATTCAAAGCATTAGATAGAGTTAGCAAACAAAGAAAAACGACTTCTGCAAGAACATGTCTGGCAGAAATTGAAGGAATTTCTTATTTACATGTGACAAAATAAAACACATCTCTTGTTCAAGTCTCTTAACAAACAAAATAGATCTACCATGTTGTTTAAGCAACGAACGTGTGCACATGTGTGTACTTGTGAATAAGCCAGTAGCCGCCAAGTGTAGCTTCTGCTGTTAGAGATTAGTCTAATAAACCATTGAGGTATTGTTAAGACGCGTTTCAACAAGACATTTTACATAACTCATCATTTTTGATTTATCAAATAACGTGCCAACAGAATTGACAATAACAATAATAATGATAATAATATTAATAATAATGAAATAATTATTAATATCAAGCAAAAGTCAACAGAGATAGCAAACAAATATTTACAGCATACATTTGTAGCACAGTGAGTGGCAAACAATCGAACCGCCCGACACTAGTGTTACCACCAGCAGAAAAGTCAAAACCATGTAACGCACATTGGGTCGGTTGTCATCTATGGAATACCGTTGCCACATTACGCAATACAACGTTTGAAGTAAACATGAACAGTTCAGGGAAAAACAGACGGCAAATTAGGGAAGAATAACGAAGGAACAAAAATGGTAATATAAGAGAGAGAGCTCAAGGAACAAAAAGGGTAACATAAGAGGGATGGAGGAAAGAACAAAGAACAGGAAGGTGTGGATAAGGATTGAGGGAAATAAGAAGTGGAAAAGACACCCCAAGACAAATCATCGAGGATGCTAAAGGCTTAAAGCAACAGAGACATAGATTAAGTGGATCTATTAGTTTATCTATTATTATAGATCCATTAATAAAAGTTGATTTAGAGGGATAGGAGTGCCTCTGATGTGGCTCCCTTGAATAGGTGCTATATGAAATGTCTGTAATGAATATAGGAATCCAACACATCTCCACTCCCATAGAAACATTGGACAGCAGCAGAGTAGACCAGATTTGTGAATCAAACGACTTGAGAACCAACACAGCTGAAAAGTCTAACAAAAACTTACAAGTTTCAACACCAAACAGTAACCACAACGAACATAATTTATGTCACAGACGAACAGTTTCACTAATTAATTAAGCTACAGCAGGATCAAACAACATCAAGTGACACCCATCAGTGGATTGGCTCTCTCTCCCTTTCCGTTTCCAGTTCGCTAACAGTACATTTATACGACAAAATTTGACAAACTTTAATCAATAATTGCCAACCTCAAGTGCAACGTGTAATATCAAAATATCAGCGAATGTCCGACTTGGAAAGCTGCGTATCTTCGGTTTGTGGAACAAGAAATCCGTTAACTATCAACTTCACTTTGCTTTACGCAATTTACAACATCGTACACAAATGCTTACTAGAACACAGATTTAATCTGCTGATGTAATATCCTTGCAGCCTCGTAACATGCTTTAACGTAACAGTGCATACTTCAACGTAACATTGCCTTCTGTGCATCTCTCAAAGGAATTGCTTGTCAGCTTAAATGATGTCAGAGTTCTTTAATATTATTAAAACTAGCAAATACTCTTCATTGCAATACTATAAACTGTAAAATTCATAACTAATGTGTCCAAACATATGAGTATGTACAATACAATCAGTGGAGCTCTATCCCAGATGACAAGGAGACAATAAGTCAACACAATATGTCTGGTACCCGAAAAAATATTCAAACACTTAAACTGAACAGTCAGCACTGACACCGTCCAAACAACCGAGTCTCATCTACAGTTGCTACTAACTTCATGTCAACACTAAACGCAGACTGCCTGGTGTACAAGTATTATATCTATTTAGGGATTTATAGTGCCTCTCGTAGTATGACCTGTTCAGAGGTCCTCTCAACTACACATGTTCTTTTACCACGCTACCTGGCAAAAGGAAGGCTGAGTCTACCTTGAGAGGTAACAAGTCTCGATTTCAGATTCTTTGTGCCAGAGTTTTATTCGTACATATCTGCTATAATATATTTGATTTTAATTAAACAGACGACAACAACAAAACAGCAACGCTTAGGCAAGGCTACAAGTACATTATAATTTTCTCTGGAGGAATTAACAACAAAGTTAATAACATACAAGCTCATGTCAAGAGGACAGCGGCTGTGCACCACAATGACACAGAAGATTTCAGAACAGCGCTTGTGACAGGTATACAGAAATGGCATTTTATAAATGCCGAGATATGACGCAAACTCTGAAGACCATGCCTAATTTGTTCACTTCATTTCGTTAGAAGAAAGAATTTGGCAAACACAACAACGTTTCTGCCATTAATACAAAACCAATCAATGAAATTCTCTTCACAAACTAAGCAACCACACTGACACAGACAAGGCTTTGAAAATTGTAATATGACACACAAGAATGTTAACTACACATTGCACAAGAACATCCCTACTAATGAACCTCTACCAGACAGCATCGCATTTTCCCTGTTGTTAACCCACGGGTCTGGAATTGGCTCCCTTTAGCGCTGTGTTAGCTGTAACCTTAAGAACAGCGGTAGGGTTGAGAACATTCCTGAGAAGAGATGCAGTATACATTTTCATAACGAATTGATTTAATAAGTAATATATCCTGGCACAGAATACAGCCACCTGCCTTTCAATTAGCTTTAGAGTTAGCATTGCATGCAAAACTCTAAACACTACCTGACCAGCCTTTTAAAGTCAAGTGCTATGGGAAACTGCAATCGAAAGTCACAATCTCTTGGACAGAATGATGCAGTAGAGATCCACAAGACTCCTGAGAATGAATGGCAGGATGTGGGATATAAGCGAATAGTCCATCACTACACTTCCTTCCTATGATGAAAGTATATTACAACATGAATTCTTCTAATAACATGTTGTTTACATGGACCCAGTCTCCAGACAAACTAAGCGTAAGACAATAACCTCACCGTAAAACAACTCCTTTGCAATGTGGCACGGTTCATAGGATGTTACTCAAGTGCAAGCTGTTTGAAAAGACAATGGCATAAAAATGACAGCGGCATAAGTGGGTTTCAATGTCTCCTTTTGATTTGCTACATGATCAATTACTACAACACTCAAAGAGAGATGATAGACACAAATCCTGGTATTATTTCAGCTGTTTAGACACCATCAAATCAGTCGGGGAGAGACTGCCAAAGAACAACGAATAGCTAGTAACAGACAGGACATTAACAACTGCAGAAAACATCTGGTAAACATTAATTGTACTTGTAAAAGGCAGCCATGGAAGCTTTAATATCTTTTTATTACAAAAAGTATATATCTTATATATACACACACACACCTCATATATACATATATATTATATTTACATATAAATATATATATATTATATATATATAGAATACATTTAGACGTGCATCATTGTAGAATACACATTCTCTTAAATTCCTTATCAAATTCTTCGTCCGCTTCTGCAATTCCAGGCTCCTTGTCAGTGATGTCAGGCATGAACTGGCTTCCCTCAAGGTCCTGGCGTTCGTAGAACAATATGTACGCGGCGTTTGTGTCAACCTGATCTTCGGTCACTTCCTTTGAAAAGTATCAACATCAACATCTGCAGGTAATGTGTTTCCAGTTGCATTTCAGATAAAAGTTCACAATCATGTTTTGCCATTTGCATTCAAGGTTGTGGTAGACAATAGAGCACAGTATATTTATCACAGTAATACAGTAATGCAATCTAAAACACAGTTATATTGTACTGCCTATTAAATCAAATCATTTAATTGTAGCACACACGTCAGTCAGATACAGCCACAGTTTCAATTTAGTTTCACATACATCCAATTATGCAGACATATCATGCAATACATAATTTGAAATGCATTCAATCATACATAAGTTTGCGACTAGATGGAATACAATGGGGAGATCCCGAAGGGACTGACATCCTGTCCTGTTGAGTAGGATCCTCATTATCTTCAGTTGATTTGAATGAACAGTGGTGTATTTAATAAGTAATATGGGGGTGCTCGATTGTACAGTCGTTAGCGCGCTGGATTTTCGACCGAGAGGTCCAGGGTTAAAATCCCGGCCAGGGCGGAAATTTGGTTCGAGATTACTGTTCCACGAGCATTCCCTAGCCGACTCAGCTATGATGAGTACACTGACCTCACGGTCGGTAGATAATGAGACGGTGAGGAAGAGGACTGGCAATCCGCCCTCATATGCTGAGGTCAAGAAAATGAAGTCGCTAACACTTCATTCCCGATGGCAGCCTCAGGGCTTCTTAAGGGTCTCATTATAATATGTAAGACTTCTATATCGATGTAAGCAGAAAATGAGCACTTTCCCAATCCCAGTATGATAGATTTTACTCGCATCACAATTACATTACAATTTATAACCTAGGAGAACAAAGGTTTAATTACGATAATTATGTATTAGAAATAATGATCAATGAAATGTCATACTTTGCAGCTAGAATCATTGTAGCAGTACCACTTGTTGTTGGGATTCTTTGCATATGTAACGTAGTGACCGCCTCCCAGAATACCAGTATGGCACTGAAAATTATAGCATCAACTGAACACTGAGAGACGCAAAAAATTCATGAAAATCAGTAAAAACTTGCAGTAGTCTTTGAATGAAACGTGATACCTAATTCTAATGCACAGAATTGACTGTAAACCCATAATTGAAATTTTTTATATCCCTATCAGTTTGTAAATTATTATTATTAGTTATGCTACTGTTTCTGATCTAATGTTAGTACTGCTTGGATTGCAGACTAGCAATTTACTGGTGTTTATTATCCCCAAAGTCCTATCTGCACCTTATCGTGGTGGAAGAGTGAACGGAAAAGTAGGGGTTTGCCTGATGAGGCTAGGCAATTAGTGGAGAAGGTTTTAGCCGAAGATCCACCTAGGGTGCTACGCGAGATGGAGTAGCTGACCAGGAACCCTGAAAGTACTGGCCAATGCAAGAGGCAGGTATTGGAAGGACACCTAGGGGTGAAAGAGGGCATTAAATAGGCCCACCGGCTTCATTGCCCTGCTGGAAGAGGATTGGTCACCACCCAGCAATGCATATAGGACCATGAAACCTCAAAAAGAGGTCTCATCATCAGCATGGGGCTTGATGGAGGAGAGAAGAAGAATTATCATATGAATGGTGTCTATTATAAAACTTATTATTTACTATTCATTATGAAGAATTAATTTACATAGGAAACTCACCATGGAAACAGGATTCTAATGCTGTATACATCATTTTTGCTTTTGTATGGCTCTGTTTGTAGCGATATGATTGGTTATGTATGTCAAATGTTGTTTTGAGTAGTCAAATGTTGTTTTGAAAAACTATAATAAGGAATACATATTATATATGCTGCAGTAGGCCAAGTCTCACATGAAATGACCTCACGCTCAGTGTTAAGCTCATCTGCTTACTTGTTTACTGACACGTTAAATGTTAAAACTTTTAAAAATTCATAACATTAATCAAATTCTCTTGTTTAAAGAACTTATTTTGCAGGGAGTGAAAAGAAGTAAATTTGAGGCAACAGAGAATCTGACAAAAACAACTCTTATACAAAAGTTTGCATAAAAATACTTACAGAGAGTGCATATAAGTTGTATCGAACATTGTGGTAATCTGCCGAGGACACTTCACATCTCGACGAAGCAGGACATCCTGAAAATGAATTACAACAGTGGCAGATACTTGGCTCCTGAAGCTGAACTTAGGTTGTCACATTTTGAAAAAAAGATGCTAAAACATAGAAATTGCGAAAATACACTGACAGCATAAAAAAACTGAATTTGTGAACCCTAAAACCATTGGATGCACTCAAACGTAGTAGAGTTTCAACCACTCGCTGATCTAAGACAGTGAAGGTAAAAGTGGACTATGAGTGATCCTATTTCAGCTAACCCATATCAATTAACCCAGTGCTATCCAACCCGCGGCCCGCCAGCTGATTTTAAGTGGTCCTCCAGATATGGCAAAACTGTAGCAATTTGGGTAAAATCAAGCAAAAGACAGCCTCCAGTCTACTTCAGGTGTTACTGATTCCTAACTTGATTCATTATTTGGCATTGTGAACACTGAAATCCAGTTCCCATAGAAAAATTTGAAATTATTCATTACGACTGTTCAATAATTATATGTGAAAACATATAAAACATGACAAAAATGTAATGCTAGTCGTTGCTGAGTTTACAATGTGGCCCGCGGCTTCCAAAACAACATTTCAGCGGCCCGCGATCTCAAATTGGTTGGACAGCACTGAATTAGCCCATACCTGTGCTGACATATACTGACCCACTACTTAGCCTGACCCATAACCCCAACCTCAGCTTGGTCGCAACGCAGCGCTGAGCTTTCTCGATTATAGGTTAATCCCATTGAGTCCAGGAATGACCTACATGAGTTTCATTCATTGCTTCCTGAAAACTTGACCATGTTTCTAAAATCAGCAAAGTCTATCTACTTTGGAGGTGGCTGGACTGGGAGCAACCCTGAGTAGGTTCTTGAAGGGGTGCTGTATAAAGGCATAGAATGAATGAATGAATGAATGAATGAATGGCAGCCATACCTGCAGCTGGCTTGTCCTTGATCATGTGTGCTTTTCCATTGGCACATTCCATTCTGCCTTCCTTTCCTTTCTCGAAGACAACGGTGGGCAATGAAGCGAGATGATTAACTTTCCCCGGTTCACCAGTTCCATTGATCCTGATCCTATCCCCCGCATCAATGGAACAAGAGCTGCGATCGGCCATCTCCGTGTTGTTATTGTGGTTTCGCTGAATCAGCATCTGCTTCGAAATCTGTCCAGCGTTGCCATCTGCGTTCAGTGCGTCTGAGGCGCTGCAGTAATTTGTTTCAGCAGCGGCCGCTTGTCGTGGAACGAGGTACCCTGTCGGGTCGAAATCACGGAACGGAAACTTCACGATTTTCTGAGACTTTACCCATCTCCCGTTGTGAAATTGAAACCTCTTCAGATGTATGATCTGAAAAGTCACGAATAGAAAACGAGTTAGACAATAGACATAACTGAATGATCCAAAACGTAAGAACAGATGATCTAAAATTCACGCAGTGGTTGCATCATCGGAAAAACAAGTAGCAATCAATCACATGCAAGGCATGTAGACTGATGATCTAAAATGCAGATTATCTACAATGCACGCAGTGATCACATCATCAGAAAAGACAATGTAATTTAAGGTAAAAAATTGTTTGGGTTAGCAACCCTAATGTACTGGTATGAATAGGAAAGATTCGAGTTCACTTCTCACAACCTGTAAGAGGTCTGGTTTGCCTTTTTCGCCAGCTAGAATCAGTACAGCGAGATGTAGACTGGATGAGCTGTTTGCTGGCTGACAGAACTCCAGTAATAGCTTATTGTTATTACAGCAATGACCTGAGAGTAAAGCTGAGATTGTCAAGCGATATGAGGTACGATAGAATGTGGACTGTATGTACATGTGTTAGTTTGATACTCATTAACCTTTGGGATTGCAATGGATGAATCCCAAGGTCCTCAGCTTGTGCTGGTACCAAACTATACAGCTTATTGACAGACACAAGTATAAACATATACAACTTGCATATACCGGTAGTTGTCGAATGGAGTATGCTCAGCAGGCTGGTTAGTGGAGATCAATTAACAAAATGGCTTGATAATAATATAAAAGGGCAACTTTGTGCATAATCACCTGTTCGTGTTCACTGAGCCTACAATCATATAATTACCAATTAAAACCAAGTGGCCTGTTGTTGGTAATAAACATTTTTAACCATCATATAATATGGCACTTGCTTAGATCTGTTCAAGTCTGTCTGTGCGGCTTCCAAAAGGAGCTACAGCAGCATTCAAGAGAATGCACTACGTCAATAAGAATCTGACCAGAATTGGAGGGAGGCTCCACAGTTCCAGTTTCTTAGCAGCGAGTCGATGAGTCTTGCATTTTGAACAGTAGTAGAGTTCCTCTTCACCCAATTCCTCTTCTCGGATGAATGCGTTCAAACAAGTATCGAGGCCAATAGGTTCGTTCTGCAATCGTCGACTCACTTCCAGACTTTCGTGTTCAACAAAAACCTAACACGGAAAATCATTTATAATAATAATATTCTTTATTATATTGATATTGACAAGAACGCAATATGATTACAGACAGGTTATACGAAATACGGCCCGTATAGCACGACATGCAGGTCGGCTTTACAGCAGGTTAACCTTAAACTAATAGCTAGAACGCTCTTGATACGGCCAAACCAGGAATTGGGGGTGGGCCATCTTATTTTCCAACTGACACGAGACAAACCACACAACAGAAAAGCGTTATTGGCAGCTAACAGAAACTTAAAATAAATTTCTGTCCACGTGGGGCTCGAACCCGTGATGCCAGATCACTGCTCAGCTTACCGGTCAACCGCTTTCTCAACTAAGCTACGGACCCACCCCGAGGCTTGAGGTGGATTCGAACTCACGACCCGCAAGGCAATTAGCGAAACCACTACACACACCATCACCGTCGACATAATTACCGGTTACTTTCAATTTGTTACTCGTGTGTGAGGTAATAAGGACGGTTAAGACAGATAGAAAAACATCTTTAAAACTTTTCTATACTACTGTATACAAGGGATTTCAATCAAAATTTGATCCAATGTTAATCAACTGGGGTTAATGCCTTTGTGATTGTATGGGAGCTAACTCGTACATTCGAACACTTATTAAAGGTTCTAAAGATTTCTTGGAAAATGTATAGATTCTAGACATAACCCTTGCGTTGGCCTGTAAGTTGACAACAATGTTAAAATTAATTTTTTTGTAAAAGAAAATTACATATATACACTCGTTCTGCTAAGTTATAATAACACGCCAATATTTAATACAGACTGAATGCCTAAGAAGCAAACAACTTATAGACAATAAACTTATCTTTTCTCACGGGGTCCAACGCACTGGGAGCGCCTCTGATTAGGTTGTACTGAAAGAGGCGCTTTATAAATCTATGAATAGAATAGAATAGACAAACAGACAGAGCGAAATATCCAGACAGACGAGCAGACCAACAGACACACAGCCTCACATTTCAGTTAAAGGATGAACGTGGGGTGAAATGTATGATATGCCATTTAATCGAAATGAATAAATGAGTGTGGTCAACTTATAGGCGTTGTGTTCTTATACTGGCAGCTTTGACGTTCTAATTCCAACTCGTCATCAGTAAGCTTATAGAGCGCTATAGCTTTATGAGAAATAAATGAACAAGGTATTAATAACGACAGTAAAGCGTATGACACTAAGTGCGACAGGGAGATACCATTAAATTGTTTTCAAACTTCCGTATATAAACCATTAACGAACTGAAAAATTATTAAAGTGGCTAGTCCTTCCACTTCTAACATTTTAATAATGAACGTCACACTTATAATTTTCTGATACATTCACAATTGTCATTACTAATTGCATTCAGTCTCGTGAATGTGACGGTGAATGCTAGATAATTGAATCGCTGTACGGTGAGGGAGATATTTGAAATACATGTTGATTCCCCAGCATCAAATTTATTTCTCTTATTTATTTATTTATTAACTAATTTCTTTAGCGCATTTTCAAAAAAACTATTCAGAGGCAATCCCAAACCACCACCGAATAAATAGTTTTAAGAGAAGCATAGAAGGAACCAGAACGATATTATTTATTTGTTCTGTGCGTTAATGTTTCCAGCTGACTGGGTTAGAAGCGCCTCTGTTGAGATTTCTTTAAGAAACGCTTTATAAATTGAACATTGTAATTACAATTACAATCTTATGGTAAGTTAGTAGTCGTAAAGTGGCCAAAGTGGAACTCCATTGCAAAGTGCAGGGCCAGCAGAAGAAAAAGTGTAGGCCTAATACGGTGGCCCAAGACAGCGATGAATTAATAAAGTAAAGTAAGTAAACGATGTTATTGGTCCAAACAAACCACTTAACACAATCCGCGAACAGAACGCATCCATGCAATGGTGAACTGTTCAAGCTTTAATGATCCTTATAGTTACCAAAAGCAAAAGTTTTTGTTTGAATTTGGAGCAATAAACAGAGATGAAATGAGAAATCTTCTTACCATAATTTTCAAACTTCTATGAATGACTTAAGTGAAGGGTATGCATAATAACAGATGGAAATTTCGTTAGGGAACCTAATGAAGTGGCTAAAACTGGTTCCATTTGACAGTAAATTCTCTGAAATCCGATG
The DNA here is from genome assembly GCA_034693945.1 of Dendrobaena attemsi. Classification (NCBI taxonomy): domain Eukaryota; kingdom Metazoa; phylum Annelida; class Clitellata; order Crassiclitellata; family Lumbricidae; genus Dendrobaena; species Dendrobaena attemsi. Next base: position 12,534 of record JAQFXW010002206.1, read on the forward strand.
TCGGCTGGGCCTTCGCCACAGACCCCTCTGGGAGACCTTGTAGCGCTCCGACGCCCGCCAGACTACAAGTCGTGGAAGGCAATATCCCAGTGGTCAATTTTTTTCAGAAATGAGCTGATTTACAGTTGCTACTGAAAGGAGGGAAAATGGGGGAGTTGTTCCATTGACTTTGGGGGGGGAGGAGGATAGACGCTCTGAATGGGGATAGAAATTTCAGGGCGCTTGCTATTGTATATACCTACTCAGCGATACGTATTTCATCAGTTTAACGACAGCTTACAACAGAGGCCGTTGCCTCGCCGAAAAAAATGGAGAAAAGCAATTTTAGGCTTTTGCTAAATGAAACTGATTGAAACTTACGTGCATACATAGCATATATTGTAGTTCTACGTATTCATTGCCAGAACTTTATAATTTTAGTACGATTCTTAAAAATGGGGTTCCGGATTTATAACAGCTGAACGGGTTATTGGATTCAGATTGGTCTAAAAATGTGCACTAAATCTAGAGATGACTGATATACACGTTGCTAACATCGCACTATGTTAAAGAACTCTTCTATGCAGAATTATAGCGAATTTCATGCTGCAGAATCCAAACAAAAAGGACGTGTGCAATTTCTGAAGGGTGGAAAGAGCATAAGTTCAATATAATCACTATAGGCCACTAAGTTTCTATACATGTTTATAATAATATAAACAGAGCACACCTTTTAAACGTTTTCAAAGGCTTAAATATATATTATAATTAACCTCTCTGATGTTCCGACGGTAAAGGCCATTGTATCATACACCGTCGTTAAACAAACCTTCTCTCCTGTAGCATGCTGCTCAATGGTTGTAATAAACCGAGCAAATTTTTGCCTCCGACGGTAAAGGCCATTGTGTCATACACCGTCGTTAAACAA
>JAQFXW010002207.1:0-13440 GCA_034693945.1 Dendrobaena attemsi
TTCATCATCATCATCACCAGCACCAGCACCGCCATTACAATCACCATCACCATTATCATGATCATCACCATCATCGTCATCATCATCGTCATCATCATCGTCATCATCATCATCGCCATCGTCATCAGCATCATCATCACTACCATTACCATCACCATCACCATCATGATGATCATCACCATCATCGTCATCATGATCATCACGATCATGACCATATCATCATCATCATCATCACCCCACCACCATCACCATCACCATGACATAATCTTCACCGCCATCATCCTAATCATTGCCATAATCATTATCGTCGTCGTATTCGTTGTCAATTGGTATTTCTTCATCTTGCTTCTCTTCTTCTTGTCTTCCTAGTATGTAGCCATCTGACGGATACTGCAGAGCCTTTACAAAAGTACAGTTGCCATGGCTACATGTAGGTACCAATAACTTAGAGTAGGCCTAATGCGCTCCTGTGCGTATCTTATAACTTAACTTCAGTTCCTCTGAGGATACGACTGCAATATGATTGCAATGGACCATGTGCCTGTGTGTAGGTGTGTGTGTAGGTGTGTGTGTATGTGTGTGTGTATTGGTAGGTGTGTGTGTCGATGTAATCGGCTGTAGGACATAAACTTAGTTGTATAAGTCGGTAAAATTCCTGAATTTCTTACGAAACAAAGTATTGTTGAATTCTCATAATTTTTATTTGTCTATTGCAACGATGTAGACAAGTTTCCTGTCCTGTTTGCCTGTTTGTGGCACTCTAAGTCTTACACGTGTAATACGTCTAGGCCAGTACTCGATCGCATGCACTTGTAATATTTATATTATATTTATTATATTATATTTAGGCCGTATATATAGCATTAATGCTATATACACGATGTCCAAAAAGAAGTGAGACTCTTTATTCGCGATGTATTTGCTAATTCTAAATAAAACTCTATGCAATTTAAGAGCGTGAAAGAGGGATAAATTATCAATGTTTCCTGAAAATGTTATCGAATTCTATCAACAGAGTCCGAAGTTACGCAAATTCAAATTTGGGAAAAGAAAATCTGAAGTTTCCAACAAGTTAAAGATAGGAAATTAATAATTTGAGCCAATTGCTGTTTTTCAAAGCTGATGTTCAAAATACCGGCCATTAAATCGAATGCATGCTTTAAGGCGCTTTCGCCATTCATTGATAGCATTGTCACCTGGATCAAAATGAATCTATTCTTCCAGAATTCGCTGTTTGAGGTGGTCAACGTCACGTATGCGAGTTTGATAAAAGCGTCCTTGAAGGACACTCCAGACTGTTGTCCAACGGATTGAGTTCAGAAATATTAATTGGGGAGCCAAATAGTTGGTGAAACAAAGTCTGGAGTTTCTTTTGAAAGCATATCAACAGTTTCTCTGGCTAGATGAGCAGGAGCACTGTCCGGTTGGAATATAAAAATTTCGCTGCCCGACAATTCTTTAATTGCGGCAGCAAGTGTTACCGTGCGAAACGTCACCAAGGTACGCCGTCTCAAATAATTAATTTTCTATCTTTTACATGTTGGAAACTTCAAATTTTCTTTGCCCAAATTTGAATGTGTATAACTTCGGAATCTGTTGATAGAATTTGATAACATTTTGGGGAAACATTGATAATTTATCCCTCTTTCACGCTCTATAGAATTGTATAGGGTTTTATTTAGAATTAGCAAATATATCGCGAAAGCAAAAGGGGCTCACTTGTTTTGGGACACCGTGTATATACGTCCTAAATATAATATTGAGTATATCTGTATTTTTAAGGTTCAGTGATTGGCAACGAGAGCGTTTGTTCCTCTGTGTCTCTCTCTATCATTCTATATCATTCTGTGATTCCTTTGCCCTGCATGAGTTCCCGAGGGACCACTGCAGCTACGTCTCCAGATGTTACCTCTCCATGCAGCTGTAATACCACTTTCTCCATACATGCATTTCCGATCACGAACCCCTTCGCCCCATACCCGGGATCCGATCCGATCAGTCATTCAGGGGGTCATTGGAATACGAAAATATATAGACATAAAGACAGTTTCAGTATATAATTATATATATTATATTGTTGTTGTATTCCAATAGAGTTCTGATTTCCAGTATAGAATATATGACTACATCTATCTTCACGAGTCAACTGCAGGTCGTCAGAGACACGTGTGCATATATAAGCTGAGATAAATGATTCATGTCTATCTGCCCAGAATATCGTCCTATAGACTGTTCGAGTGTTCGTCTTTAACCCTATCTCGTATCCGTATATCCTAAGCAACCTCTTCTATTTTGTCCTCCGCGCCCCTTCTCAATCGTGGCTGCAGCTGCGCTGACCATCTGACCACCAAACGCCCTTCCCATTGGCTGCCATGAATTAGATATTCCAACGCAACTATATTCGTATCTCCATCTATTATGCTGTGCAGTATTCCTCTGCTCCTCCAGTTCTTTAGTGCATGAGAGCGTGTGTTGTCAGCTCGAGGAGTCATTTGAGCATGCACCAGAGCTGCACAGCTGGAAAGTCGTCATGTATGCTGTGACGAAGCCTATGTCGGGAAAGTCAAAGAAGAAAAGGGCGTCTGTGTTGGGACGAGGTAGGTCTGTAAATACTCTTATACATATACTTTGAATGTCAGTAGGCTATATGTGAAATACGCTTATATAACTATACACTCATATACAAAGCGTGACTATAGACTACATGGAAGGTTAGCCCTCCATCTGCAATGGAGTCCCTATGGATATGCGCCTATTAATTGACCGATTCCGTCGGAGCAACCTCTCAACTTTATACTCACCTCATAGTACCTACTTTGACATAATTTTTAACTGTCAAGACTGTCGACTAGTGTACAACGATTAGGCCTATGTTGCCTACCCTTTGTAGTTTGGCAGCCGCGCTTGCTCTGTCGTAGGACCTTCGGAATGGAACAGTCTACCAACTACAGTGTGTCACTCTACAACTATTCTACAATTCAAATCAAAACTGAAAACCCGCCTTTTCCCTCTGTACAATGATTAATTGTCTATAGGAATGCAGCGTTACGCGCTTTCGTGCAAGACTTGTCTTGTTAGAGTGCGTTACAAATGTTTAGTTGTATTGTATTGTATTGTACCCTTCGACTGAAGCAAAATCTCAGTTCAAAATTCATTATTCTTGTTAGCATAACCTAGCGAAATCTTAGAAACAACTGTAAAACAGTTTCTATATTTCAAAATCGTCTCACTGTAGAAGGTAGACAAAGGCTACATTGCAGCATGACCCCCCCTCACTTCGGTTCCCCTTTATAAACCATGCATGGCATGCCCTCAGTCTTTAGAATGACTAACTTGTATCTGGTATATAGGTTGCAGCGTGAAGACCCGCCTCTGATTTTATTACATAACTGCCTGGACCTGTCTCTGACTTATAAAAAACTCTCAGCCTTTTGCTTTTGCTCAATCTGTCTCTCATAAGACTTTTGTTAGTATACAACCATGGCGTTAACTGAGCAATAAATCAAGCTAATTGATTAATGGGAAGCTCAAAGATCTTCCACTGCTTCAATGCGTTGACCTTGACGACTCGAACTGCTATTAGATACACTGTAGACAGAGGAATATTTAGGGAGGGGGTTACGGGTTCAAACTCCCCCAAATGATTTTTGTCCATGTATTTTTCATGCAAAACTATGTAAACTCCCCCCCGAAATGCCTAGGAAAAATGTTGTTAGATGGAAAAAGTAAGTTTGACAGCAAAAGAAGGTCATCAGCTTTTTCAGCGACCTTGGACAGCATAAATTCCGAGATTTGGGGCGAATGACTAAAAAAAGGTCATCAGTTTTTTCGGCGACATGCAGGAAATAATTTTTTCACAGAAACCCCGAAATCATTTTCTGGCTACGCCTCTGACTGTAGATGATGGTTGGATGTGTTTCAGCTCTGCACTTTGGTGGACATCGGGAGGAGGAGGAGAGGAAAGAGTGGAGACCTCATCTGGACGACATCGTCAGTTTGAGTCGAAGCTCCGGATACACTCCGTCCGAACTACGGACCCTCTACAGAGGATTCAAACAGGTGTATCAGAATATATCAGATAATGATTTTATACGTCGTGTTTACAATCATAAGCGTTAACTTTAATGTCAGACGCTTATGACTTTCTGGATTAAAAGTCTTCTAATTGTCTTGCCTGTTCGTGTTCATGGAATGTGACCTATACGATGTATGTTTCATCAATTTAACGAAAGCTTATGACAACAAAGGCCGTTGCCGTCGAGGACAAAAGATTGGTCAAGCGTATTTCAGCTTTTTTGGCCTATACGATACGTTTACTCTTCCCTTTTAAACTCTTAAGGAGATAACACGATACTGGGAAAAACAAAGTGCGAAAGTTTAACAGTCTGTCACCATGGTGACAAGATTATCAGATGTCCAGCTGTAACATTCAAATAAGGCTCGACACGTGCAACGGTGCAATAAGTGTAGGACTATGAACCGTTAAATTTGAAAATTAGGCTTTGCTGTACATGTTCGATAGGAATGTCCCGATGGTTATCTAAGGGAGGAAACGTTGAAACAGATATTCTCTCAGCTATTTCCATACGGAGGTAGGTTGGACTCACATGGAGTCATATAATTATATCCAAACTTGCAAGTAACGCATCGATCTATAATAGGGCGCAGGTCTAACTGTAGTATAGTAAACAAATTGTAAGCTGTAGCAAAAATATCTAAAGGGTCCTTTTAGAATCATTCAAATGCAGTTTAATTGGTCTTTTATAGCTACTGTCAAGATAGCCTCGACGGTCGATTTCGAGAAGTTGACCTAATGAAAAAGTAAAAAAATAAGTAAGTAACTTACCTTTAAAAACTTTCATCTGTACGTCGCTCTCTCCTCCGTGACTCCACTTTTTGTAGTCTGCTTAATATCTGAATTTTTGACCGAGCCTGGGTCGGGAGCGCTTTAATTAGGCTTACATGTATATATACAGGGTGGCCCATAAAAAGGAACGCCTACATTTTTTCCAAATATTTCCGCCAAAAGTAGGAATTTTTTTTTTTAAATTGTACAGACTGAAAGGCAGTTAATATTTATGTATAACTTCCAAATTTAACCAAAATATGTCAGACAGAACATAAGTAATTCAACTTTTAGTGACGTCACCCACTGCTTTCTGATGTCTCAAAAACATTTAACAGTTGTTTGCTGATATTTCCGTCAAACATTTAAATATTTTAATGAAATCTTACAGCTCTAAAGCCAATTCATATTTACACATGAAAGCAACATTTTACCAAAATATTTCAAACTCAACAAAAGTTGCAGCACTTTTGTGTAACGCATGTTGCATTACACTTGTTTTATTCATCAGAATTCAGGAGGTGCTCTCGCTAAAAATGCTGTAACTTTCTTTTTCTTTGGAATATTTTGATAAAACTTCACTGTTGCATGTAGATATGAATTACCTTTAAGCCTGTTAACTTTCAATAAATTATTTCAACATTTGGCGGAAATATTAGCAAAGGACTGTAAACGCTATTTGAACCATTAAAAAAATAGCTTTTGAGACATCAACAAACAGGGAATGGGCTCACTAAAAGTGGAATAACTTTTGTCCTGTTTGAAATACCTTTGTGAACTTTGGCAGTAGTACGTAAATATGAATTGCTTTTCAGTCTGTCAAATTTTATGTAAAGATTCCTACTGTTGACAAAATTACTATCCAAAAGTGTAGGGGGTTCCATTTTTTGGGCCCACCCTGTAGGCCCCTTAGTCCCTAGAGATCCTGACTATTTAATTAAAGTTAAGGTTTCATATGTAAATGTCTGTATTTGTGCTTTTTTATTACATAATTGTCATGCATCAGGATGATTATAACCACTAGACCTACCATAACAACACGTTGTATTGAACCAAAAGAATAGTTTACCAAGTGACTCAAATTAAGCTATTACAATGCAGCAAAGCGAGAGTCATGAAAGGTCCTAAGTCTCGCTAACAAGGTTCATCCTAAGATAAGTAACATAATATCATTTCATAAGCAGATAATCACGCTAATTCAATGAGATCAAGAATTTAGTTTAAAAAATAACTAGTGAATTACAGTACATAATATACACCGTGGTTCAAAAAATTAAGCCAACTGTTTTTGATATATCTCTAATGATTCATTGTATGTTGGAGTCATGTGATTCTTGGAATAACATTTTTGGTCCAATTCTCTGAAAGTCTTGAAAATTTAGAAAGATTCATTGTCAGGTATTATAAATATTATATAATTGATTATTCGTTTATTATAACTCATTCCGGTACAATGACGGAAATGAAACAAATGAGTCGAAAATCAACAGTTCAGAAAATCGAGAATTGAGAAATCAGAAAATCGGTTAATATTATTAAAACCATAGGAATAAAATTAATATGATCTTTGATAGGAAGACTTAGGTCATGGCTTCTTTATCTTAGAGTGTACGGACATGATAGGGGGAGAGTTTCTTTTTTTGGGGGGGGGGGGAAGAGGGAACGAAGCACATGTGGCTCATAATAACAGCACTCATCAGTTGTTTGCCACAGGACTCGACCAAAGCTAGGACCGTCGTGAGGTTGGAAGCCTCGAGAGCAGGCGCTGCATCCTGAGGCAATCCACTACAGGAGAAAAATCTCTTGGAAAAGACGTTTGCGTAAAAGGGTTCTAAGCAAGCTTAAGCTCAGGACACTTATTAGCGGAGTCGGTATATCTAGGCTATTCCATATAAGAGACAGGCATTTTTAAGGGAGAATATTCTTGAATTGGAGCGAGTAGCACTTCCTCTTACATTCTCAGCAGATCTTACATCATCACATATGTAGATCAGGAGTAGTTTGAAAATAAGCATCAAATAGATGGCACTGAGAGAATTTTATATACTTACACATGAATTCACACATTTGGATAATTTTAATTTTGCTCAAGCTGTGGAATCTTACATTGCTGAAAAAGGTGGACAGAGGAGACGCAATATGTCTCGGACCTGTTATTATCCTAACATTCCTTTCGGAAGAACAAGTCCTTTTAGTCTACTAGTAGGCCTACTGCAGTTAGAAGTCCAAATCATATTGCATTAGGCCTATGACAGGTATGGATGAGTGAGTAATGAAGATTAGGACGTAAGTATAGGCCTACTTGTAGATGTGTGTGTATTTTGTAGATTCAAGATCATACGCTCATCTGGTCTTCAGAATGGTAGACTCGGATGAATCGGGATCAGTCACTTTCGAGGTGAACATGCGCTGTTGCAGTGTATAATGTATATACATGTAGGCTTTTATTGTCAGAGGCTTCTATCCTCCCCAAGCAGCCGGGCTAAAAAAAACTCATGACTTTCCATTTCCCCCCTCAAAAGTATTCTTCCATCCCATCTGACCAGTCTTCCCCTATATAGGCTATTTATGAAAATTAGGCATTACAAAATGTCCCCCCCCTGTTTTCCACTGGGCGCACCTGCGCCCGCTTGGTAGAGGGATAGAAGCCCCTGTTTATTGTCTTTATCTCTACTGGTCTAGAATCGGTTTCTCAAACGGTTGGCACCTATGATTATTTTATATTACAGTGAGAGACAGCTTTGCACTTACGCTTTAGTATTTTTATCAGGATATAGCCTGATAAAAACACTAAAGCGTAAGTGCAAAACTGTCTTTCATTAACCGCCTTATAATGGCGGTGGAATGGCGGTTAATGAGTTCATGGATTACATTATAGATTATTGAAGCCACTTGTAGAGTTTGTTGTTTTGGATAATGAATTCTCACTTTGACCTCATGAAGAAACGCAGAGAAACGTGAGCTCGATATTGAAGAGTAGAGATAGGCCTATACTCATATCATTCAATGGTCAGCAATTAATAAATGACTTAATCTGCTTCTACATAATTTTTTTACAAGACCTGTAGGAGTGAGTGTCATTATGTGAATACAATGTAATTCCTGTGGCAGCAACTCGTGGCTTGTACGGCCGAGATGGCCAGAGGAACCGTGATGGATAAGCTGAAGTGGATCTATGCACTCTATGACGTCAACCGTGACGGTGAGGTGACGAAGGACGAGCTGAAGACGGTCATCACCTCCATCTACGACCTGACAGGGAAGTTCTCCGTCAACGATTCCATTGAATATCACACCAACGCCATGCTTAAGGTTGCTTCTAGTTTTGTCGGACATTTACCGGTATGAAGCCACATGTCTGTCTGTCGAGAATGGTGAAGAAGAGGAAGAAGAACAATAACGAAAAGATGAAATGGAAGAAGTAGTTGACGAAATAGAGACAGAAGGCCATTACGAAGTTTTAGTTACACGGAACTCGACTTAACAGTTGAAGAATGAAAATACTATTAAAGCAAAAAATGCATTATTGCTACCCTTGATGTAATATCTTACTGAACTTTATAGGCTCAAATCATCCGGATCAGACCTATACTGTACATTGTTGACGTATTGATGTTTAACTGTTTCATTATATGCTATAACATTTAGGGCTATAGACCTAGATAGGTTTTCGATATCAATTGGTGTAACTGATGTTTGGAATGCTATTAATCATCGAAGCTGTTTGTTTAGCAACTGGACCTGAACGGTGACGGAACAATTTCTCAGGAAGAATTCATTCAAGCATGTAAACAGGTCAGTGGCACGGTCTCTCCTGTCGTCTTTACTGGCAAATATGGCAGAGTTTTCATCACCAGGTGGCGTCATAAAATCGTTCAGCTGTTACGACCATCTATTAAATTGAATTCAAAACGAACTGTCTATTCTATTTTACTCGCCTATATCAGCCTATAAATATGACGAGGTCTTGAGACAGCGTGTTACATTTTCTGTCGACAGGATCCGATCATATTGAAGTCTCTGTCAACATTGGACTCCATCTTCTAACGACATCCACCGACTGACAAAGATGCTCCAATCAAACTAGGAACACTTACAGTCTTACAGTATACTTACAGTAATTAAAACTTTTTTTGTCATAACTTTAATATTGCAGGCCCACGGGTAGAATCATACATTATGCTATATTATCTCGACTGTCTCATTCGTTAATATTCTCATTTTGGACGCTCCACGTCTAAGCTGTTCTGAGATTAAAATCAACTTTTCCATTATAAGCTGCTCCATCTTAACAGATTAGACAGTATAGATTAATAGTGTGACGAAACTCAAAGTTCGGTCATCTTCGTATACTCAAGGACACGGGACCCCCTTCGACATCGGTACTAAAGGGAGAGGACCAAAGTACCAGGATGGCTGTACCCCCAGTAGTACAGCCGAAGTCACGAGTGGAAGGCAGCAGATAAGACCAATCTTTCAGACTTGGGTTTGATTCCTGAACAATTCCTCTCAACAAAGCCAGACAAAGACGGAAGCGGTATTCACCGTTGAAAGCATATAATATGAATCAGAATCCAGTCATTGCTCACAGCAAACAACTACTTAAACTCAACTTCAGATTATCTCACAGAAAATATAAAACAGCCAGCAGCTACGCCTACAGACTTAATTCTCAGTAAACTAATTCACTGGTATCAAACTCTAGTACTTATCACTAGGCTATACACTCACTCACTAAGCCTATTGCATTAGTAGCGGTAGAAATCCTCATTGCCTACACATGGCAGTATCAAATCTATCAATATCTACTGCATGTCAAACCCCTTCAAGATCTAGACAGCGACTCTCTCGAATGCGCGTTTCCCAGAAGCGTCAGCCCCTACTGAGCATGTCCAACGCGGCAAAATACTGGCCAAAACATGCTAGCGAGCCCCACGCTCTTACACACAATTGCGTGCGTACACAAAAACCTTAAAACGCGACCTTATAAGGCAATGTTTATCGCTCAATGTTATTGTTATGATATGCAAATGAGGCACCTAAGTATATTTACTATTATTGTTATGATATGCAAATGAAGCACGTAATAATATATTTACATTGCAAAGGGACTAATCGCCTGCAGAAACCAATACATGCCTGACTCTACTACCATACGCGAATCTAATGCCGGTCTGTCGACGGCACACATTTATTCGTACACTTTGCCACCTATCATTGCCGGGGGTTCAATCCCTTACAGAATCAAATATCTGGTCATTACAATTGCAAACCAACACACGAGGTGACTAAAGCAGTAGGCCTATCTCAAATGCACGTATCTCACGCAATAAATAATATCTCACACCTTGGCATTAATTCGAAAAGGGGCTGCCGATCACAGCATTGAGGCTGACCCCAATTTCGCGACAATACCAATACTTCCACCGCAACTAAGTATTATTATAATTAACACTAACCTTAATAATAATGATATTAACAATAATAATAAGATCAGGGATAATGAAAGCCATTGCAATAATTGTTATATATTGTTATTCTTAATAATTTATTATCATCATCGATATCATAATAATTACAAATAATAATAATAATAAATTTGATTATTTATTGTATTTTCTCCATGAGTTGGGACGTTTCCAGCTACCATTTCCTTATTCTTAATATGATCGTCATTGATATCATACTATTGTGGGGCACGGTAGTGTAGTGGTGAAGGTCGTCGCCTTGCAACCGAAGGGTTGCGGGTTCGAATCCAACCCGCCGCGTAAGGACCTTGAGCAAGTCCTTCACTCACAATTGCTCTTGGCACTTCGGCGTGTAAAATCCGACACAACTCTGCGCTACAGTCTGGACCGCCTCTGAGTAGTAGGAGACTTGAAGAGGCGGTATAGAAAAGTGTGAATAAAATTTTTAAAAATGGGGATTGGACAAAGTTGAGATAAATAAATAGAGATCAATAAAGAGAATATATCAGATCATACTCATTAGCTCACAGACCACAGCAGATGAGGCAAGGTAAAATAACGTAGAACGGATCTCACAGATTAATTAACCCGATGATTAGAACTTACTCAGTTTGTTAAGGAGTCCGTCCTCGACAAAGTTTTCCTGTATGTGTTTCATGAAGTTGGAAAAGCACCAATACGTTTCCACCTGAATTTGGAAACAATACGTGCTCAGTCAAATACGATAGACAATATCCAAAAGTAAGACGAGACACGACTGAAATCACTGCAAATCAAACATGATCCGAAATACAAGATTTTAAGAAAGACCGACACTTTGACGAATTCCTAAACACCTTTAGATTTCAAAGACAACTCTTCGGCTTATTTCTCTGATGTGAATCAGTCTTTTTGTCTATTTTACACATATCTATACCAACCCTTCAAATTCACAACTACTCAGATGTGGTCCCAACTACAGCCCGACCCCGGAGGTGCGCCGAAGTTTACACGCCGAGGCGCAACGAGCAATTGTGAGTGAAGGACTTGCTCAAGGTCACTATGCATGGTAGCACGGGTCCGAATCGAACCCGCGACCCTTCGGACGCAAGACGGCAACTATTCCAACTGCGCCACCATGCCCAACAGTCACCAGCATTTTTAGTAGCGTAGCAGTTAGCGCGCAGGACAGACAATCGTGAGATTGTAGGTTCAAATCCCCGCAACAATCCTCCGTATTGCCCCACAACCATAATGAATGCACTGCAAGTGGAAGGAATGTCTCTGGTCATCTACCCCCAAATTGCTGACAGGGCAAATTGAGTAATTATTTGCAGAAACTATTTAGGCCTAATTACCCGCGATGAAGGATAAATAATGATAGAGAAATGGAAATTAATTAATCAGGACAAATGGAAATTAATTCACTGGGACTAACCTCGTTGTCCATGACGACGAGAAACCTCGCCGCGATGTCGTTCATGCCCTGAGTGTAGCCGAGCTTCGGATTGGCGATCGCGTACGTCAGCAGGATGTCGCGAAGCATTCGAATATGCGGATTGTTGGCACCACTAGAAAGTTATGACAAACAACAGTTACGATGACACGCAGTGGCGTATCTAGGGTCTTTTGCGCCCGGGGACAATCTCAAAATTTGCGCCCCCTATCCTAAAAAAAACCCCTATTCTCCACAAAAATAAAGTGATGACCTTATTTTAGTCATCACTTCTATTATCGGAATTTGCGCCCCTTTTCTTGGAAAAATTGAGAAAAAATTACCACATTTATGCCATTTCCGGAAAAAATCGCTTACATTTTCCCGATTTTGCGACCCCGGCCCTGTGACCGGGCACATCTGTCCCCCCTCGCTACGCCACTGATGACACGGTCAAAGGGACGTAAGGTTTCACATATTTTTCCTACCCTGATCCCATGCTTTAAAATTGGACCTTTTAAAACCTGTAACAACAATTTCAGATTTATACAGCCCAAGTTGAAGAGACTTGCAATGGGAGCGTTCTATACCTAGCATAATGAAATGACAATTGAAAAAAATTGTATTGAATTTCAGTTGTGTATTCGTGCTCATATCGTCTATCATAGTATGAACAGTTATTCTTCACATGTCGAATCAGTGAGGAATTTTTTGTTTGCCTATTCCTTTCCTATGTAAATGATCACTGTGGCCACCATTGTATAGGAAGTTGCATTGAAATCTGGTGTCCCTGGATAGTGGGATTTTTCTATCCCTTTAGGGCCCCCTTTTTGTGACTGTTATGGCAAATTGTAATATAACATTCAATGTTACACGGTTACAAATAAATGATTGATTGATTGATTGATTCATCCAGCCATCTGTTTATTCATTCAATCATCATCCAATCAAGTTCATCCATCCATCCAGCCATCCGTTCATACCTCTGTTTATTCCTTCAGCCATCATCCACTCACCCACTTAAGTTCATCCATCCATCCATCCATGATTAACCCAATCCATCCATCCATCCATCTATCCATCCATCCATCCATTAACCCAATCCATCCATCCATCAATTCATTAACCCAATCCATCCATCCATCCATCAGCCATCATCCACTTAAGTTCATCCATCCATCCATCCATCCATTAACCCAATCCATCCATCCATCAAGCTTGTTGGCTGACCTTGACTGCTTTCTTCCATAGCTCAACCTATTTGTTGTTGTTATTATCGTCGCTAGGGTTCGTGAGTTTTGACAATCAGTCGAGCGCCCATTCAGCCATTCAGTCGATGAATGGCTTTCAGATCGGAATGAAGCGACTCAAGGTCCAACTGAAGAGACCAAAAGACGCCAATCGACCATACTAATGGGAAACTAACACGATCCCATCACTCGCCACTCACTCCAAAGGTATATAGGCTAATAATATGAAGAAAGTCCTCAATCTGCTCACAATGACACATCGTGGGTCACTTAAGTGTGGGGCGTGGTAGTGTAGTGGTGTAGATCGCCGCCTCGCAACCGAAAGGTTGTGGGTTCGAATCCCACCACTGCGTAAGGACCTTTAGCAAGTCCTTCACTCACAATTGCTGTAGTCGGGACCGCCTCTGAATAGTAGTGGACTGTAAGAGGCGGTATAGAAATACACACATACATACATGCATA